>JAKTQL010002528.1:139096-162011 GCA_030558815.1 Blastobotrys malaysiensis
GTCTATGATCCGCGACAAGGCGACTGCGTAGGTTAATGATCTCCCGAGCGCTGCGGCGAGCAAGGACCCCCAGATCAAGATTAAGGCATTGGAGACCCAGAGGGACGTGCTGCGCCAGGCGCTCAACACTCTGCGGGAAACCAAGGATATGGAGATTGCCCAGTACAAGACCAAGCTCATCAAGCTGGGGTCTGCAAAGCCCGCCAAGCGCACCGTGCGCATTGAAGAGGCTGATGCGCCGGCAAACCCCAAGCGGTACAAGGACCCCGTGCGCATTGGCATTGCGCCGCTGTTGCCCACCTCGAACCCTTATGACGTTAGAGCCATCAAGGAGCTCAGGTCGAATTAACTTTATGTAATTGTAATGACGAATACGCGAGCCTTCGGGCTATTTATTGACCAACCGTCCACGAGTATGTCCACTCCACAAGTATCAATGTCCCCTCCACGAGCATCCAGGGTCCTACCAGGTCCCCGTCGTCTCAATTAAACATTGCATTAGTAAACAAGATTACATAGTCTATAAGATGCCAAGGTATTCTATCGCGCCTGCTGGTCGAGCGAGACTCGCGCATTGCTCGACTGGTTTCGCACGAACCAAATGGGCAGCACTGCGACGCAGGCAATGACCGCTTCAAAGATAAGCGCGCGTCGCATGTTGGCCGGTGGGTTACCCTGGTCGGCGGGATACTTGAGCGCGTCCATAATGATGATGAAGATGGCACCAAACAACTGGCCGCCAATCCACAGCAGCGAACTCGACAAGGCCGGGTCAACTGGCGAGGTCTGCTCCTGGTTCCACTCCAAAAACACTGGCAGCAGTGAGAAGGAGATGAGACCCAGCAATGCACATACCACGTAGGGCCCGGCAATGTCGCCACTCTCCGAAGCCATGAAAATAGCACCAATGTAACACGCCGCCACCATAGGCACCAGCAGCTTGATAAACAGCAGGAACCGGTGGGTTCGATCAATAATGGGCGAGCTAATGGCCGAGAAGACAATGCCGGCGACAATGAGAATAGCGCCGGCAATACCAGCCTCGTCCGACGAGTACCCATATGGCTCCATAATCTGGTTGATATACGTGCTAAACGCATTGAAGAACCCAACGTAGACGGAGAACATGACGAAGATGGCAATGAACCGCCAATTGTGCAGCAGCCGCATAAACGACTCCTTCAAAGAGAGCTTCACAATGGCCGAGGATGGGCACGGAGGTAGTGGAGGCACTGCTGGAACAAACAACGTGGTCAATGAGCACCCAGTAGCGACACACGCCGTGACGAGGATAAAAGTCGGCAAGTCAGACGACTGTGCGACAATAGCCGGCCCCACCAGCTGGGCAATGGCACCACCCAATGGGTTGGCCAAAGAGGCAATGGCATTGGCCGAGACTCGCGATCGCGACGTGAACCACAGGTCAGTGTAGTGGGTCGGCGAGGAGAGGGCAAACGGCTGGGAAAAGCCAATAAGAATCTGGCCAAACATGGTAAGGCCAAACAGCTGCTTGACGGTACCGGCGTACCGCAGCCAGTTGCCAATGATGCACAAGACGCCGCACACAATGAGGGCCCATCTAATGTTCTTCTTGGAGATGGTCCACCACACGAGCGGGGAGATGACAATGTAGGAAAACAAAATGACCGTCGAGAGCCAGTTGACGGGGGACTCCGAGGCCAAGTTAAAGTGGTCCGCGGTATAGTTGGAAATAGCGGCAAACGAGAGCCACCCCCACGAGTTGGCAATGTTCATGAGCGCCAGCGACAGAATACCATACCATCGACGCTTATACGTCTTGTACTGGGCCGCGGGGCCCTGGTTGGTGGTGGTTTCAATCTCGCTTTCCATGAGCTCAATTCCGCCCCCATTGGATCCCTGAGACTTGAGGTCGTGGGAAATGGTGTTCGAGGCCTCCACCTCAGCATTGCTGGTGATTTCAGCGTCGGAGACGGGGCGTTCGTGCATTTCAATCGGGTGCTGCTTGACTTGTTCGGATGGGGCGTTTTCAGCCGCAGGAGCCGCAGACACAATAGGGGTCGAGGAGGATCGACGGCCTTCAAAAGACTGTGGTACCGACTCGGCAGAGGCGTAGACCGACGTGACGGATTCTCTTCTATCGTCTGCACCGGCTCTATCGCTCATTCCTGTTATTCTCCAGTACTAAAAGCTGTATACCTTTAGCGGGGGAACTCCGAGATGTATTGGCCGGTCAAATTATAAAACTCCCTCTAATGATACCACAACGGTATGATTAAACACGCGCTCACTAAAGAAGGAATAGAGTTGACCAGAGAAAGACGGGGTACTTTGTCCTGCCAGCCAGAAAGAAAAACTGTAAACAAGCTAGGTTTGAAGAGCAAAAAGGAGAGAAATAGCTCGATTAAGAGGAGAGCTAGCGACTGGTGCTCAAAAATAAAACCCTCTCAACAGCACGAAAAGATCAAAAGTAAATCACAGAAAAAAAAAACGCAGCCCAGGCGGGTCCATGCACGTCTAGTACTGTTGCCGACGGATATGGTCGTATTCAGTTCGCATCAGTGTGAATCTGTAGCCAACGAAGTACCGTTAATGTACCGTACAGGATGAACCAATGCAGACCTCCGCACTCCGACCCCTCCTTCCCCCCTTTCCCCTTCTAGACAATCTATAGTTAATACTACCAAGGACAGGGATTGTACGATCTATCAGCAGGCGCGGTTAAGATGAGATCTGCCCACCCTACTGTACAAGACGAGGACGGTTGGAAAAAAAGTTCAAACCGGTCCGAGGTACCATCTCATGCCGTTTCTTAGGCACGTCTTTTTTAGCAGGTTTCAAATGAGGGGGTAGGAGAGGCCGGCCTGGCACGCAGACGAACGGCAAAGAGGGTCACCTTCCTAAATGGGGTAAGTAGGCAGAGGCCGAAGGGGATTTACCCCCTGAAGGTAAGGCAGAGCCGTTTAATTGTGGGACCTCGGATAGAGTGAAGAGCTATAGGACATGTAAATATGCCGAACAATGGGAAATTAAACTTACGAGTTGCATTCGGTGGGTCTTATGACAGTTGGAGTCCTGTCGAACACGTACCCGTCCAAGTAGATTCTCGGAACTGTCAACCGCGAGAAGAGCACACGTAAGCTCAGGGTGATTTGGGGGTGTATTTTGCGTTGGTATCAAGGGGCGTGCTGGCCAGCATGGCTACATTGTGCAGCGATGCTGGTTGTAGACTGTTTCTCAATGACGCAGTCCGCTTTTTCAAATGTACAGGGCGCTGTCAGGGATAGAGTACTGTTCAGGTAGCATCCGAGAGTATCAGCAAATGCCAAGCGCATTCAACAATTTGATGTGCTTCGGCAAGTACACTCTGATACCGTGGCTAAACTTGCATTCCAGCAAAATGCCTCGGTGTAGATATTATGTACGAGCATTGTGGGATCTCCAAATTTATGCAATGCAATGCGACCGTTTAAAAACGTTTTTACTTGTCTCGTTCATGTGAAAATCTCATTGGTTGTGTATGGTGAATTCATTGTGCTTCATTGCGCCTCCTGATTCAGCAAGGACCAATGGATCAGCAACGGTTGAGCCGCACTTCATGGGGCTCAAGATTTTTGATTAATAGATCTACCAGATGCATTTCACTATGTAACAATATATACATGGCATGTTGGCCCCACTACTATCAAACTACATCCCTGGGGTTAACGTTTAGATGCTGTTAGCGAAAAAGGGTCAAAATCACTCTGTCCGCCAGCCATGGCCACGGTAAGCACCCGTCTCCGCTGGAGACAAAACGCCTCCAAATAGAAACGGCCACTTGGTGTGGTGGAAACCATTGTCTACCGATATCTTTAATTGCACATCGGCAAACTGGCCTCCAGAATGGCGGTGTGAAGAGAAGAAGAGAGAAATCAAATGAGACCTGGTTTTGAATGTTTGAAATTTTTCAGCCGGTCCGTATATTACCCCCGGTGCCCAAATATACACCTGTAGGTCTCACCTTAATATTCAAATCATCGACAAAGGCATTGAATAGTAATTGCTTTACAATTCCTTGTCGTTGGTGTACAATTGCCTCATGTTGTACCGATGGTAATTGTGCTCTTAGACTGCCTCTTGTCCTCGTCTCGGATTGGTTGAACCGCTCCGGGTCCAATATTGGCGATTCGTTAAAGCTATTCAGAGGCTATTTAAGTTATTCAATAGAGTGTAGCGTTATTCAACAAGTTGTTCAACAAGTTGTTCAACAAGTTGTTCAATAAATGGGATTCATTGTTGATCGTTGAAGAGGCTGATTGCTTGGTGCGGCTTGTGCGGCTCAAAACAATACCCGCCCCGGCGCAAAATGTCCAAATAAACTACTAATAACCGAGAAATATGGCTCATAATGGTACAGGTACTGTACTTTAATACCTCTTAGCCGCTACGATGAATCTTACGTACGCTGCAGGTATATAAGCCGTTGGGAAGGCATTTTTACCTACGGCACCAGCTATAGGGGTCTATAAAAGGAGAACCTGTCTTTAACAAATTTTTTAACAATGATTGAAGCCAAAGCATTGACCTATGTTTTCCCAGACGGATCGGTCGGTATCAAGCCGACTTCGTTCAAATTGCCCACCGGGTCTCGAACCTTGCTCATTGGCGCCAACGGCGCTGGCAAGAGTACCATATTGAGGGTCCTTTCCGGCAAGACCCTGGCCAAGGCGGGCGCCGTGGTGATTGACGGTAAGGATCCGTTCCGTGACCCGGTCCAGGGCATCACGTACCTAGGCACTGAGTGGGCCGGGAACGTGATTGTGCGGCAGGACGTACCGGTGGCCTTGTTGCTGGCCAGTATTGGCGGGGACGTCTACCCGGAGCGACGAGACCAGCTGGTGGACATTCTGGACATTGATTTGCGGTGGCGGATGCACCAGGTCAGCGACGGCGAGCGGCGGCGAGTGCAATTGGCCATGGGGCTCATGAAGCCGTGGCACTTCCTGCTGCTCGATGAGGTCACAGTTGATCTTGACGTGCTGGTGCGATCGCGGCTTTTGGAGTTCTTGCAGCAGGAGACGGAGCGGCGAGAGTGCCAGATCGTCTATGCGACGCATATCTTTGACGGGTTGGGCAACTGGCCGACTCACTTGGCTCACATGCATCTCGGGGAGATGAAGTCAATTGAGAAATACGAGCTCACCCAGACGCTGACCCCGTCGGGCAACTCTCCTCTAATGGAGCTGGCCCTGGGGTGGCTCAAGGAGGACCTTAAGGAGCGAGGCGAGCGAACCGAGAAGGTCAAGTGGGAGGACATTCGAGACGATGTTATCGCCCACGGTCCACTGGAGCACCATAAGGAGGACGGCTTTGCTGCCTACTTCCGAGCCAGCCGAGCGCGAGACTAATCGCCTCCACCTATAATTGATTCAACACTAACGATACCTACACAGGTACACTACTCATTATTTATTATACATATGTAACATATAGTCTATTCAACATGGATAGTAAATGAATATTATACCCTATATAACGATAACATTCCACACGTGCGTTTTTCAAATGTTGGAGATCCGGGATAGGGCACCCTGCATATAAACGACAGCCGCATGGGGCTTATGCAAGGTATGGCGATTACACTGGCGGACCACAAACTGTCGAGGAGGAGGGGCCAATCAAATCAAACACACGGGTGAGGTAGTTTTAAACAGGTCTGTTCGGTGGTGCAAACAATAGTTTTAAACAGACCTGTTTGGTGGAAACAGTTGCTGCATACCATGGTAAACCAATTTCAAACTGGCCAAAACGCAACAGCATTGCGTGGACGCGTTGCATACGTGGATGAGGTATCTTTTGGACTCTGAATTTGAATGCGGGAATTCCGCAGATAGGGAATCGGGTACGAATTGTAAATCCATGGTTCATTTCACATGTAATATTGTTGCTCTACTGGTATTCTCTTATCGCTTTCAAGGTCCAGCTGCGACAGACCTACTCAAAATTCGCGATATCACGAATATTTGACAGTTTTCAAATTGAAAAAAATTACACGGCATACAATAACAATTCATAGTACGCATTATTTGAATTTCCGTACGGGCGAATTCAGTTGTAGCTTGCCAAATCTTTTTTCGGCATTCGGTATCTATTATGCTACCCGGTAGGTAACGCAATACAGGTATTTGAATACCTAGACATTGCCCGTTGAACGGCGGTATACGCCATTGTCGGTAGCCCCCAAATATAAAATTAGCCAGCCTCTTTCCATATTCGGGAAGGACGACAAGCTGGTATTGGTCCTGCACCGCAGAGTCGAGACTCATCAAAACCCTACGTATCCCTTCAAACACATCCCTCCATACACGACCCAGTCAATTGGAATTCTCCTCGCCACTCCGCTAGGGAATCCAGATAAAAAAAATGAATCCAGGGCTGGGGTATACAGACTCGTCGCGTAATCTTACTAGCTGATATCAAAACCGAAACACCCTACATATGCAACCACCAGGCTGCGTATCTTTACCACACTCAGCAAGGCTGCGATGAGTCGCAAATATATCACCACCACCCTGAGCGAAATAAATCCCGCTCTACTCAATAATCCATGGAAGGAACCGGGATAAAAAAAAATTCTCAAAGGGCTCATTGGCGATCCGCCTTGAAATGGTCCCACGGGCATTTTTTTGCCATGTGAAAACATGCCCAGAGAATGTCATCCATGCGGTTACCGCAAAAAAGGCTAGGCAAGGCTGTGTTAGGCTGCTGCATTGGCTGCATCGGTACATCGCACGTCCGGGATGGATGCGTAGGACACCATTCGGGAATGAGCCTCTCTCCGATGAATAGCTCGGGTCTCTTTGTGACCTGTTCCGAGCATCTATTTCTTATATATATCCGCGTTTGTAGACGGGATTTGCTGGTCACCCTGGCAAATTTTTATGTTTGATAACTCAGTAGTGTCTCGTAGGTTAGGCTTTGCACTCCCGTTATTGATCCCCCCGGCCCAACTTCCATCCACCCTTTTATCCAGCATGTCGACCATGACAGAGACGACAGTGTTGCGTCGTAGACGTACACTGCCCAAGAAGGACGTCGACAAGCCGGCGTCCCCTCCGCCCGCCAAGTCGCACCTGCGAATTGTCCACAAACGGTCGACCCCGTCCCTTCTCTCGGGAGACGACGCCAAAGCGGTCCGGGTCCCGCCGTCGTACGGCGGGTTCCAGAATCTCGCCATGATTGTCCTGGCCGTGGGCAATCTGCGGCTCGTAGTCGAGGATTACCTCGACTACGGCTTCTTCAACATGTCGGCCCACTTGGGTATCTCGGCCAGCGATCTCGCGGTAGCCGCACTGCTCACCTTATCGGTGCCGGCTCATCTGTTTCTGGCATTGCTCATTGAAAAGCTCGCTGCCTCAATGGCGGTTCAGTCGCGGGTGCCGCGGTACCTGTGGCCCTTGTACGCGGTGCTCCACCTGGCGAACATTTCCCTCGTGACGGCCATCTCCTCGTACATGGTGTGGAACCACATTTGGAGCCCCGTACTGGGCACCGTGTGCGAGGTTCACGCGCTAGTCGCGTGCCTCAAGGTCGTGTCCTACGCGCTGACGAACCGGGACCTCCGCGATGCGGCGCTCGATAAGAACGGGCCCCAGCTGTACGGGGAGCTCCAGTACCCGCACAATTTGACAATTGGCAATTTGGTGTACTTTTGGTGGGCCCCGACCCTGGTGTACCAGCCCGTGTACCCCAGAGCGCCGCACCAGATCCGGGTTGGGTTTGTCCTCAAGCGGGTTGCGGAGATTGTGGGCGCAGTAACGGTGATTTGGTTCTTGAGCAGTCAATATGCGATCCCTATTCTCGAGCAGAGCCTGGTGCATTTCCAGCGCGGCGATCTTCTCAACATTGGCGAGCGGCTCATGCGGCTCGGAACCGTGTCCATGGTAATCTGGCTGCTCGGGTTCTTCGCGCTCTTCCAGTCGTACCTGAATCTGCTGGCAGAGCTGGTGCGGTTCGGGGACCGCGAGTTCTACCAGGACTGGTGGAACTCGGGCTCCGTCGGTACGTACTGGAAGCTGTGGAACAAGCCCGTGTACAACTTTTTCACCCGCCATATTTACATCCCGCTCGTCAAGCGCGGATGGAAGAACTACCAGGCCTCGCTCGCCGTCTTCTTCGTGTCCGCCGTGCTCCACGAGGTGGTCGTGGGCATCCCCACCCGCAACCTCATTGGGGTCGCCTTCATGTGCATGATCCTCCAAGTGCCGCTCGTGCTGGTCACCGCGCCGCTCGAGAAGATGAGGGGTCCCGCCACGACAATTGGCAATTGCATCTTCTGGCTCGCCTTCTTCCTCGGGCAGCCCACCGCCGTGCTGCTCTACTACTTTGCCTGGAACGTCAAGTACGGCACTTTGTAACTGTTTAATACCTTATTTATTTATTAATTGATACTCCGCACCGCTCATAATCGTCTCTCTCCGCAAAGCGGAGCCCCAAGGTGATTGGACCACATGTCTTCGAGGGCCAGCCCTCGAGCTCCCGTAGTTGGAGGCAAGCCCCCAAACCCCCTTCAAACTGCTACGGGGTTCTAGGGGCGGAGCCCCTGCTACAGGGGGTCTGGGGGACTGGTCCCCCAGGCAATTGGGCCTCTAGTGTATTTTGGTACTGTTACAGCTTAAAATTCATAGTCATACAGGAATTTAGGAGAGGTAGTACGGGTCCTTCTTCTTCTTGTTGACCCGGTACAGGCCGTAACCAACGTAGGCGCCCGCGACCACACCGGCAAGCAGCAGGAACTTGAAGATAGTCCAGAGCCACCCTCCGCCGCCGGACGAAGTGGTCTGAGCCTTGTAGTCAACGACGACCCGGCCGTTCTGGACCAGCTCGACCTCGTTGAAGTTCTCCGGCGGATTGCCGAGCTTCCACACCCGAGCCGCATACAAGTCGTGGTTCTCGCTCAGCTCGCCAGTCTGGCCGGAAAACCCGAGATACTTCTCCTTGGGGAGCACCATGCCGTCAATGTTGAAGCACTTTTCCCACTTGTCCTTGCCCCGGTAGTTGAGCTCCATGGAGAGGAACTTGCCTTCGACATAGGTGATTCGGGCCTTGGACGGGGACGAATCCGGGTTGTGGAGCCCTCTAGCGCTGCAGCTAGCAATCTCATTGGCCGCTCCATCGTGGTCGTGGTCGTACGGGGTCTGGCCATCGCCCTGCATGGCGACAATGTACGGAAAGGCTCTTCCGGGTCGCTCGTTCTTGTACGTGTCAAAGAAGATGCCGAGCCCCTTGAACTTGTCCTTTATACCAAACACGGGGCCCTCCTCAGGCTGCTCATTGAGCAGCCAGAACGCCATGCCGTCCCCGTAAATGGCCCCACCATGGCCGTGGATCTTAAAGTCAAATTCAATCTGGAACGAGTCGAGCTGGAGCGGGTTCCGCGAGAAGATCCACCCCCGCTGGTCAGGGCGGTCCGCAGTAAGCCGCACATGCTCGTCGTTCTTGATGATAACGTCCCCGCCAAACTGGTAGCTACGGCTCTGGAAGGTGGACTTGTCAATGTACGGCTTTTTAAGCCGGAACATAATCTGTTCAATCATGCGGAAAGACTTGACTTCGGGCATGGGCTGTGCCTTGCGAGCGGCAACCATCCCTAGGCACAATGCCAGTAGTAGCACTAGTATGCTCCGCATTCTCCACGTATATCGAAATACGAATATGTCGTCGTGTCCACTCGCCAAAAAATCGGTTGGTGGGGCCTGGTACGGCTGAAACATTAACTTAACTTGACAGACCCACCAGGGGTAATACGACTAGTCGGTATATTATACGGTTCATGCTCGGACTATGCGGGGGGATTAGTACCGATTACAGCTGGTTTGTGCACTTGCATGTAATAGGCGTATTCTCGGGGATCAACTAAGATATGGATATTTGTCAACATTTATAATTTGTCATCAATATTCTGTATATCGTTTAATTTGTCTGATAATTAGCAGTATAATTATGATACACTGACGGATTGGTATCCAGTGGTGATATGTTTGAGCCGAGTAATTCGACATAGGCTGAGGTTACAGTGTAGTACCCGGTAATTGTTAATTTCGTTATTATATACCAGGTATTTACCGGTAGTTAAAATGTTCAATGTATCAGTATACTGTTCATTACCCGTAATCGAAATGGGCAACAGTGACAATATCGCCAATACCTGCGTTGTGATTGAAGTTTCTACAATACTTTGAAATTTTAGATCCACCAGGTAAATAAGATGAATAATATTTTACCATTAAAAAAATTCACATTTACGGGTATTTAAATGATTACCTGTACCGTGTCGTACAATTATCGTAATTTCCGATAATTCGCTTTGTGAGATTCCGCCAACTTGGATTAATTACCGTATATCAAACGGCCCAAGTGTATCTAATACAGAAATACATAATGAAATACTAGTACTGTACAATAGAAAAAAATACTGCTACGGTAATCTAGTCAATCACCCACTGATATATCTTTTCACCTACCAGGTATATCTCGTAGCCGTATGATGAATTTGGTAAAGTACCGTACCGTACAATTATCGTTCAAATCCCGAAAATCGGTTTCCCCCCAGCTACGAGAGCTCAAAGCAATTAACCTGGGGGACCAGTCCCCCAGACCCCCTGTAGCAGGGCTCCGCCCCTAGAACCCCGTAGCAATTTGAAGGGGGTTTGGGGGCTTGCCCCCAACTACGGGAGCTCGAGGGCTGGCCCTCGAAGACACTACGCCCCAAGTTATCCTGGGGGACCAGTCCCCCAGACCCCCTGTAGCAGGGGCTCCGCCCCTAGAACCCCTGGGAATTTGAATACGGGATGAATACAATATAAACGGTTAGCATTAACGTGCCAGCCGCACAAGCCGCACGCTCGGGCCAGCAATTAGCGCGCCAATGAGGGGCATCGGAACCGAGACGGAGATGGACGTTGCAATGAGGGCCCATTCGTCCATTAATCCGGTCATATTAGCTGATCTCCTTTGCTTCCCCGGATATACGATAAGGCCTGCAGTGTTATCCATCATTATGCAGGACGTGCGGCTGAGCGGTCACCCACCGCCCCCGCTACAACATGTAGGTACAGCGAGGCTCCGCCAATGGCCTGCTCGACTAGGCCGAGTAACTGCTCTAAATGGCGGCGGTAGATTGGAAATATTGTACTTCACGCCAGAGGCCGGTATGTGAGACGCTAATTATGTGACAGATATATCGCGGGCTGAGTTAAGGTGCGCCCCATGCATGGCGCCTTTCCCCCGGAGTGGCTCCGAAAGGAGGCCGAAGAGGAGACATGCAAAAAGAATAGCACTATATTGGTCAACAGGTCCAGCGCCGGAGCCCAGCCCCCAGTTCAAGGTTAGAAGATGGTCATACTCCATTCAATTCGACTGGTAAAATAAAACGCCGTTGAAGATACGCAGTTACGGTCGACGTGGAGCCTCTGGAGCCGGAGAGGGGAGGAATCGGGGCAACAATTACCCCACATTCGGAAACGCAGAGGCCCCTGTAGCTGCGGACGAGGAATACACGTAGCGCGGTGAGGGAGGGAGGAATAGAGAGGCCAGAGGGCCGCCCCCGCTGGGGATCGACCAGTTTCTCCGTTGAAGAGCCGAGGTGGCCTGTCTGGAGCAAGGTCTCCCCTGGATATATAAACGCGTCTTCCTCGCTAAACCAGTCTACGTAGTATATAATATAAAACTGAAAAACCATGTTCAGAGTTACTAGAAACCAGGTAGGTGACGGAATATCCAATTGAATTGTCAATATATACTAACCATCCACAGGCCAAGCTGCTGGGCGTGCGATACTCGTCTACTAACTTGAAGAACACTCTCCGGGAGGTCATCCCAGAGAAGAAGGAGCTGCTCAAGCAGGTCAAGTCCAAGTATGGTGACAAGTCTCTCGGCGAGGTGCAGGTGAACAACCTGCTCGGCGGAATGCGAGGGTTGAAGTGCATGCTGTGGGAGTCCTCCGTGCTTGATCCAAACGAGGGGATCCGATTCCACGGCAAGACCATCAAGGAGTGCCAGGGCTTCCTCCCCAAGGCTCCCGAGGGCGGCGAGATGCTCCCCGAGTCCATGCTGTGGTTCCTGTTCACCGGCAAGGTCCCTACGGAGACCCAGATCAGAGAGCTCTCCCGAGAGCTCGCCGAGAAGGGTGAGCTGCCAGAGTTTGTCAAGACCACCTTGGACAACCTGCCCAAGACGCTGCATCCGATGACGCAGTTCTCCATTGCGGTCTCGGCGCTCAACCACGACTCGACCTTTGCGAAGGCCTACGAGCGGGGCATTCCAAAGGCTGACTACTGGGAGTACACTTTCGATGATGTGATTAACCTCATCGCCAAGCTGCCCCAGATTGCCGCCAAGATCTACCAGAACACGTACCAGGGCGGCGGCCCACTCAAGGGGGACATCAGCCTCACCAACGATTGGTCCAAGAACTACGCCCGAATGATGGGCATGGAGGACAAGCCGGGCTTCGTCGACCTGCTGCGACTCTACTTTGCGCTCCACGGTGACCACGAGGGCGGCAATGTGTCCGCCCACGCTACCCACCTGGTGGGTTCCGCGCTTAGCGACCCGTACCTGTCCTATTCCGCGGGTCTCCAGGGTCTCGCCGGGCCATTGCACGGCCTGGCCGCCCAGGAGGTGCTCCGATTCGTGCTCGAAATGAAGAAGAACATTCCAGAGACCTACAATAAGGATGACGTTGTCAACCACCTGTGGTCCGTGCTCAACTCGGGACGGGTCATCCCTGGCTACGGCCACGCCGTCCTGCGACAGCCAGACCCTCGATTCGACGCGCTCATGGAGTTCGCCGCGTCGCGACCAGAGGTCGCCGCCGACCCAGTGTTCCAGCTCGTCAAGAACATCTCCGAGGTCGCTCCGGGCGTGCTGACCGAGCACGGCAAGACCAAGAACCCATTCCCCAACGTGGACTCTTCCTCGGGCGTTCTGTTCCACCACTACGGCATCACCGAGACGCTCTACTACACCGTCACCTTTGGCGTGTGCCGAGCCCTTGGCCCATTGCCCCAGCTGGTGTGGGACCGAATCCTCGGCCTTCCAATTGAGCGACCCAAGTCCCTCTCTTTGGAGAAGATTGTCGAGCTCGCTAAATAATTGCTCTATGGGTGTACATAATAGATGACGAAACGAATAAAATGTGATGATCCATTGGGGGTCTGGGGGGTTTCCCCCAGCTCTGGGAGCTCGAGGGCTGGCCCTCGAAGACACTGCAAAGCAATTGTACTGGGGGACCAGTCCCCCAGACCCCCTGTAGCAGGGGCTCCGCCCCTAGAACCCCGTAGCAATTCGAAGGGGGTTTGGGGGCTTGCCCCCAACTACGGGAGCTCGAGGGCTGGCCCTCGAAGACACACAAAGCAGTTACCTGGGGGCCAGCCCCCAGACCCCCGTTGGCAGGGGCTCCGCCCCTAGAACCCGCAGCCGCATGCGCTGCGGCGCGGTGCGGCGCACCGGTTGTGCAGGCTGCATCTCGGTATGGACGACCCAGGTGGCTGGTAAAGACCAAAACACGTTGGCCACGACTACTGTGGTAGTGAATAACTGATCGTGTTAGTAGATAAATTCTAAAGGGCGCCGCGGTCAACCAAGCGGCTACCAGAAAGCCACTGAGAGTCGGGTGCCATTGAATCGTATATAAAGGCAAAAACAACAATATTAGAACATAATCATAAACTCATTACTTAAAGTGAACGGCGATAGGCACGACGATGACGATGATCACAATGATGATACCGGCAATGAGGCACATTCGCATTTTCATATCCTTCCACCACATTTGCTTACGGACGCGGTTTGCGCCTCGGCGGAACCCCTGTGCCGAAACGGCCAGGTTATCTGTCTTGTCCTGCAGGGAATCCAGTCGCTCTCCTCGCTCTGCGACCTTGTTGATGTTGTCCCGCATGATACCGACCGTGTCGTCGATTTGCTACGTGGTTAGTCGCGGTCCTCGTCCGCGTGGGGTGAATACTTACAGCCTGGATCGCCGCGGTCTTGTTGTTGTTGTTGCTCCCCTGTCCCTGCGACGAGGACGGGATGTATGGGTCGTACGGAACCGAAGAAGACATGTCGGATGATGGAACTGGAGGTCTCGCGGGTGGTGAGGGCTGCGGAGGGGTTTATAAGGGTGGTGTGCTGGGAAGTAAAACGGGATGGCGCAGCCTAAAATATATATTTAGGTTAATTAGCCAAGAGGAAATATTATTTCACGGGCATTTAGCCAATCGCCGAAGCGGGTGGCCGAGGGGCCGGGGTGGCTGGGGTGGCTGGTGGTTGAGGGATGAGAGGCTGAGATGGTTGGAGCGGCGAGGGCGAGGAGGTTAAATATAGACGGGCGATATACGAGCGGTGTGAAGGTTTGAGGATTATGTAGGGTCTACATAGCCCGCATGCACGATATATTAAGTATCATCAAGGCGGACGTTTTTGGGACGGTATAGGACAGGACAATAATTGTATTTGAGTTGAATCCGAGGGTGCTTATGGTACAGGTGCCTGACCGATAGGTATAGTTGGGTATCCTATCAATGTGATCGATAAGTGTCAGTATCAGGTAGAGTAATAATCTTTGATTAGTGTCCATTGCCTAGGCAAGGGGAACTGGAGGTAAATATACACTGTCATATCATAGTAGGAAATTCAAATGGGTCAGTATTCTAATTCGATCATCCCATACCACATTAATCTCCAGATACCAACATTAATCTCCAGATACCAACATTAATCTCCAGATACCTACATTAATCTCCGGATGCCAACAATCACGTCATCGGATACCAACATTAAGATATCACTTCAATCGGATACCAACATTAAGATATCAGTTCAACCTCCGGATACCAAGTATTCCGATAAGATCTCCAGATAACATTATATCAGTTCAATCTCCGGTACCAAGTATTCCGAAACTAATAATGACAAGCTACTCGAGTATTCCAAAAGCATACGATGACATGAATACATCTACATACGGCCCTCCAGAGAATACCCAGGGACATTATTGGGCGATATTATACAATAATTTATTCTCCTACCTCATAGACACATCTTCACATTCTTTTTTGTGTTTAGGCCTTGGCAACAGCCTTGTTAACAGCATATCGTCGCTGCTTCTTGAGGACAAGAACCTGGAATCGCTCAAAGTCGGTCAACTCACGTCGTCGGTTTCGTCGCTCAATCTTCTGAGCCCAAGCGGAGGCAGCCCACTTGGCGTCAACACCAGAGGCCTCCCACTTCTTAGCAACGGCAGCAGAGCCCATGCCTCGAGCAACGTTTGGAACAACGTGTGGGGTCAGGACAACGTTGGCAAGGGCAACACCCTGTCGAGCAACGCCGGTCTTTGGACCATCAATGAGAACCTACTCTGTTAGCTTTACCCTCTTTTACTCCAGGGGTCGCCTTTATCGTATCGCAAAGGCCGCAGATCGCAACTTACTCGCTTGTGGTCGATGATCTCAACAATGGTGGCGAGCTTGCCGTTCTTGAGGAGGACAACTCGGCCGAGCTCAACCAGTCGCCAGTTGGCGGTCTTGATGGTGGTTTCTGACATTTCTATGCTGGTGTATTGTAGAGAGAAGAAGTGTCGCTTTTTTTTCGCAATGCGTGGGTTTGTGAGAGTGTCCGATGGGCGGCCTCGAAAATTTCACCGTGCTGACAACTGCGCAGGGAGCGGCGTGGAAACTCCCAACGACGCGAGCCACCGCGACTCCACCCGGGTTACCCGGCAGTGACATTTTCCATTTCTTCTCCCAACGGGAATGGCCTGACGATTACGGCGGACGGAGTATAAGCGTGCATATCCAGGACCGCAGTGTGACTGTTGTTCTGGCCTTTAAATACTCCGGCCCCCGCCTCGACCACCTCCATGCGAAATGGTAAGTAAACTGCGGTGCAAGATGATGACTATAATTTGCGTTCGACAAGCCCAGAGACCCGGGGTATCGCCTACTCCATATGGGCCTGGGTGGACATGAGACCAACTTTCCTGTCTGATACCACGATTGGCGTAGTACGTGTGCTAACAGTATAGGCCTTCAAGTAGCTACATAGAAACAAGATTACTATTCCTTACAAACATTGGGGTTCTAGGGGCGGAGCCCCTGCTAACGGGGGTCTGGGGGCTGGCCCCCAGGTAATTGCTCTGGGGTGTCTTCGAGGGCCAGCCCTCGAGCTCCCGTAGTTGGGGGCCAGCCCCCAAGCCCCCTTCAAATTGCTACGGGGTTCTAGGGGCGGAGCCCCTGCTAGAGGGGGTCTGGGGGACTGGTCCCCCAGGTAATTGCTCCAGCAAGTGTTTTGGAGGCCAGCCGTCGAGCTCCCGTCGAGCCCCAGGCCCCCGGTTAAGCAGTTAAGTGGGGTTAAGTTAACAGTGAAATTTTCGACCCAACCGACCGGCCAACCTACGACGACACGAGAGCAGACGAGAATGCGGTTTGTGCGAGGGTATTCGACGGCGACCTTTGAAGGGGTGTTTTCCAAGATCGATGAGAAGCTCCAGCCGAGCCGGATCAACACGACGATGCGGCAGCTGGTGTACCGCCCGCGGCGACAGCGGGAGCTGCGGTCGCTCAAGAAGCCGATCGTTCTCAACGGCGAGGAGGTGCTCAAGTCGCGGCTGTGGGCAGGCGCGCCGTCTGCGGCTGATCTGACCAACGCGATCAAGCTCATGTCCAGCGCGAGCGACTTTGCGGCCGTCAAGGGACTCGTGCGGGAGTACGCACAGCACTACCCGGCGCTGCTGCGGGCGAACCACGCCAACGCGCTCATCCGAAGGGCGTCCGAGCTGGGGCTCTATAACCACGCGGTCACGCTGCTGCGGTCGACCGAGCTGTACCAGGTGGTCCCGAAGCGACAGTACCTCAAGGAGCAGGTGCGAATGCATGCTCTGCGGATCGGGCTGTTTGGCAAGACTCCAAAGCATCTCGACGGGTTTTTGAAGCTGTTCACCCGCCAGACTGCCGACGACCTCCAGTTTGCATTGCTCCGCCTCGTGGGAGTGTTCAATTTCTCCACAACGCTGCCCGATGGGCCGCTCAAGCCGGTGGATGAGCATATCGAGACCGCGCTCAAGGGCGTGGAGGCCGAGCTCGCCAAGATCACCTCCCCGAAGGAGTTCGTCGAGGCCCGTAACAAGAGCGAGCTCGCCATTCTGTATACTGACCTGACCCTCGGCCTCGAGGCCATCCGGGCCCAGAACGTGCGCACCATCGACACCGCGGCGCTCGAGGGGCTCGTGGCCGAGGTCGCCGGGCGGTTCAAGACGACGACCTTTTCCGACGAGCTCATCGAGCGGCTGCGGGACGGGTTCGCCAAGGAACAGACCCTGAACGCCGCAGCTGCTCCCGCCGCATCAGAAGAGGCTCCCTCGGCATAACCTGTATATAATTAACCCTGTAAATATATGCTTTAACGAACCCAACCCACCGCCCGAGTGTCTACGGGGTTCTAGGGGCGGAGCCCCTGCTACAGGGGGTCTGGGGGACTGGTCCCCAGGTCAATTGCTCCAGCAGTGTTTTCGAGGGCCAGCCCTCGAGCTCCCGTGGCTGGGGGGTGACCCCCCAGACCCCCCTGCTACTGGGGGTCTGGGGGACTGGTCCCCCAGGTCAATTGCTCCCGCAATGTTTTCGAGGGCCAGCCCTCGAGCTCCCGTAGCTGGGGGGTACCCCCCAGACCCCCAGGTCAATTGCTCCAGCAGTGTTTTCGAGGGCCAGCCCTCGAGCTCCCGTAGCTGGGGGCTGAGCCTCCAGACCCCGTAAGCCGCATATGGTGAGGCTGAGACATCTGAACATGGGGTCGACTAGCGCGTACCGGTGACGGCACTCGGGCACTGGGGCATTTGGACTTTCGTGTCGTAGCCGACCACTTGAAGGTTTTGCGTCTTCGAGGGCCAACCCTTGAGCTCCCGTAGCGGGGCTCCGCCCCAGACCTCGAGCCGCACATTATGAGGCTGAGACACCTGAACATGAGGTTGCTCTAGCGTGTACCGATGGCGGCACTCGGGCACTCGGGCACTCGGGCCACTGTGCGACCAGTACGCGTAAGCCATGGGTCGTATTTCTCCGAACGTGCGATAGTGAAGACGACGTTTATTGCAGGTATTTCGTCTATGCACGTGATCGGGATCTCCTGCGGCCAGATCTCAAAATGACATATTTAACGGCTGGAGGGCCCACTCGTCGCTGGTATAGAAAAAATGGCTACTAATATCACCTGGCACGCGGGCCTGACGCACGACGAGCGAGCCGAGCTTATCGGCCAGAAGGGCGCGACCCTGTGGTTCACCGGCCTGAGCGCCTCGGGCAAGAGCACCATCGCGACCGCCCTCGAGCAGTACCTGCTGCAGCAGAAGGTCAATTCCTACCGACTGGACGGCGACAACGTCCGGTTCGGCCTCAACAAGGACCTGGGTTTCTCGGAGAAGGACCGGAACGAGAACATTCGGCGAATCTCCGAGGTGGCCAAGCTCTTTGCCGACTCTACCACCATTGCGCTCACCTCGTTCATCTCGCCCTACCGAGCCGACCGGGACCAGGCGCGAGAGCTCCACGCCCAGGCCAACCTGCCGTTCGTCGAGGTCTTTGTCGACATCCCCGTCGAGGTTGCCGAGCAGCGAGACCCCAAGGGCCTGTACAAGAAGGCCCGGGCCGGCGAGATCAAGGAGTTTACCGGCATTAGCGCGCCGTACGAGGCCCCGGAGAAGCCAGAGATCCACATCCACAGCGATAAGACCTCCGTCGAGGACGCCGTGCGCCAGATCGTCGACTACCTCGTCGCCAACAAGATTGTCAACCTGTAAATAACCAATTGACTATTTATTCCAACGGGGGTCTGGGGGTGTAACCCCCAGCTCCGGGAGCTCGAGGGCTGGCCCTCGAAAACGTCTCAAAGCAATTAACCTGGGGGACCAGTCCCCCAGACCCCCTGTAGCAGGGGCTCCGCCCCTAGAGCCCCGTAGCAAGTTGAAGGGGGTTTGGGGGCTTGCCCCCAACTACGGGAGCTCGAGGGCTGGCCCTCGAAGACACCCCAGAGCAATTACCTGGGGGCCAGCCCCCAGACCCCCGTTGGCAGGGGCTCCGCCCCTAGGACCCCTGGGAATTTGAATACGGGATGAATACAATATAAACGGTTAGCATTAACGTCTGAGGCTGTCGAGGCGGGCCTGGAGGTCGTCGTCGTCGCCGCCAATGGCCTGGGCCATTGCGGGCTCCTTGGCCTCCTGGGCCACACCGACGATGGAGCTTGGGGCGTTCCCCAGCGCCTGGTTGAGGTCGACGCCGATTTCGTCGAGCACCTGGTTGACAATCTCGTCCGACTCCTCCTCGTCGTTTTCCATCGACTCGTCGACCGCCTCGTCCATCATCTCCTGGCGCTGGTCCATGATATCGGTCTCCTTCTCGAACTCCATCGCGATCTTCTGGAGGCTCGGAAGGTTCATGGACCGGTTCATGGACCCCAGCAGCTGCGTCGCGCCCTTCATGCTCTGCATCATCTGCTGGTTCGACCGCACGGACTGGATCCGCAGCGAGATCGCCTGCAGCTGCGTCTTCATCTGGTAGAACTTCTGGATGTACTGCCGCGTGCGCACCAGGTCCTTCGCCATCACCTTGACGCTGCCCATCTGGCCCATCTTGGCGTTCTTCTTGATGTCCGCAATCAGCTTCTTCTCCTGCTGCTCCAGCTTCACCCGCTCCCGGTCCAGCTCCCGCTGCGTCTTCTCCAGCGCCCGCTGGTGCTTCCGCAGCCGCTCCTGCGGCGTCATGCTCCGCCCAAATATCCAGTTTATCGCCTGCATCGTTGTCGTCGACCAGTGGCCCCTCGCCGCTCGTTGGGCAGCCCCTCCGGTATCATCGACTGTTCTAACCCTTGGCTAATTCACCCGAATGCCGCCGCTCGCGCCGCACGGGAGCTCGAGGGCTGGCCTCGAAGATCCCCAAGGCAATTTCCTGGGGGACCAGTCCCCAGACCCCCTGTAGCAATTTGGAGGGGGTTTGGGGGCTGGCCCCCAACTACGGGAGCTCGAGGGCTGGCCCTCGAAGACACTACGCCCCAAGTTATCCTGGGGGACCAGTCCCCCAGACCCCCTGTAGCAGGGGCTCCGCCCCTTGAACCCCGTAGCAATTGGGGGCCTGGGTGCGGAGGTTAGTACGTGTTCCTGCAGGTGTTGGCACGGAAAACTGTTAACAGGCAAGCCTTTGCAGTGCTGATAGCAAATCCTTGACAGCGGGCTATCAGAGTGTCATTGAGTATTTTGATCATTCCAGAATAAAGACCGGGAGGCGAACTACTAATGCCTCAACTTTTCAAAGATAAGATATCTGTATTGATGAAGCACGTCAAATTAAACTGGCTTGGAATGGATATCATTGATAATAGTCTTTGGAAAAAAAGAGCAAATTTGGTCGCCTTGGTGGTTTCAAACAGTTTATCATTTTATCGGATCCATGCTCTTGCTGCCGTATATCCCGTGATACCAAGAGTACCAATGAATCAACGCTTCTCTGATCGTTTCCAGCCAGTTTGTAATACAAATACCATACTTTACTCGAGTGGGGATTGGTAACTCCGCAAAGGTATGACCAAGCCGTTTCGGTTTGCCAATTACCAATCGAGATCAGCGCAGTTGTCAATTTGCGATTTATAGACCGTATATGGCTCTTGACCGGCGAGGACCAAGTATGGGTTGGCTTACCATAGTGTCTTGACGAGGTGACTTGCAATAAAACATGACAATTTCTATATATCTCCATGCTTTTCAGGAAATTATCTTCTGTTCAACACTCATATCTACTCAAGTTTAAACAACGACACCATAAACCGAATGGCAGTGCTTAGTGTGTTTGATTCCCTCTTTGAGGATACCCCACCAACCAAAATCCTATCTACTGGGCTGGCATTCTTCCATCTTGCAGGCAAGGACCCATTGGCAACATTTAACTGAACGTAAAACTGCACCGCTCTTCCCGGCTTTCTCAATGCTCTGGCCAGAACAAAAAGGTGAGATTATTCTGCGAGAACTGGGTACTCCCGCGGAACCATCCGCATTCACCGGGACAACCAAAGCACAGGCACAGATTGAAGGACCAATTATTCCTAATTGGAACCCCACATGCCTCTAACAATGTACCATGGACAACTTTATGGCCTTTGCTACAAAAATACCGAAGATGGCACCCGACAGTGACAGGAATACATTTATTCCTCCTCCACGCAATCTTCTGCTTTGGGGAAATCAACCAAAACAACATACAGAAATACGATATGATTTTCCCATCGCATAATGTGCCTTATGCCGAAACGAAGACGGTAGAATTGGCCACCGATACTCAATTGTCCTTTAGCTATACGACTCTGGTCCTATGCAGGAACTATGTGGGGTGATCCGATAACAGTCGACCAAATAGCGGGGTAATCATCAGTCGACCGGAAGATGGAATGCGAGCGGCTAAGGTCATTTACGCGGATATCTTTCGTGCTTTCCGATATCATCTATCCGACCCCCCGTGGAATATCAAGCAGTGATGGAAATTCCTACATCATCTTTTCGATCGAACATACGACTTGCATGATTTTCTGAGGATTGCCGAAAGATAGATCATGATAAGAGACAGCAGCACAGACATTAACGACCGTGAGAATTGACACCGATTTTTGTGATTAGTTTATTCATATTCAGTATAATACCAGGTAAATGAAATATTCAAAAAATCTCCAACTCCGCACTCTCGTAGCGACCAAGCAGTTTGAATGGTCGCCGTCAAAGAGGATATACTGTAAGTTTTCCTTCTAGTCTTTTCTGCTTTAAGATGTGGTTGAAATTGAAGGCCATCCTTCATTCTCGTCCTTATATACTCTGAGCCTGGTGTAGCCGATTTTATCAGTGGCCCTCCATTAGTTACTCGAATAATGTCTTGAAGGGTCAAAGGCAATTATAAGACTAGGACAAGCGTTCAAAACCCATTGAAAAGGTGATAATATGAATAGCACTTGGGGCAAGCGCTCAAACCCATTGAAAAGGTAATAATGAATATGACTAGGGGCAAGCCCCTTAAAACCCCCATTGAAGAGGTAATACGGTAGTTGAATAAGACTAGAGCCCTCGTTTGTCAACAATTGAAAGCGGTAATTGATGGACAATTAGATAAGAAATGGTTAAATAGACTAAGGCAAGCCCCTAGAACCTCCATTGAAAAGTGCAAGCCCCTAAGGCCCCCGTTGGTGAACAATTGAAAGCGGTAATTGATGGACAATTAGATAAGAAATGGTTAAATAGACTAAGGGGCAAGCCCCTAGAACCTCCATTGAAAGCGGAAATTGATGGACAATTAGATAAAGAATAGAATATTAAATAGACTAGGGGGCAAGCCCCTACGAACCCGTTGGTGAACAATTGAAAGCGGTAGTTGATGGACAATTAGATAACGAATGGAATATTAAATAGACTAGGGGGCAAGCCCCCTAGAACCCCCATTGAAAAGGGCAAGCCCCCTAGAACCCCCATTGAAAAGGGCAAGCCCCCTAGAACCCCCATTGAAAAGGACAAGCCCCTAGAACCCCCATTGAAAAGGGCAAGCTCCTAAGGCCCCCGTTGATGAACAATTGAAAGCGGAAATTGATGGGCAATTAGATAAAGAATGGAATATTAAATAGACTAGGGGGCAAGCCCCCTAGGGCCCCCATTGAGCTTGATAAGTGACATTATTCGAGTTTGAATCAATGAAATTGATCCATCTAGCCCTTGCAATGAGATTTCAAAGACACCGAATTACAAGGTAGGCCATTACCAATGTTTAAATAAACAATTCAGTTCAACTATCTCAAGATGCCGTTTCGTTCTCTAATGGACTCGGTGCTTGGTTAATATGGCGGGGGTAAGATTGGTACGCACCCACAATATATTAGTCAT
>JAKTQL010002529.1:0-31173 GCA_030558815.1 Blastobotrys malaysiensis
GATAAATCATGACGGGAGACAGCAACACAGACACGAACGACCGTGAGACTTGACACCTATTTTTGTGATATTAGTTTATTCATATTGTATCAGTATAATAAATGAAAATATTCAAAAAAAAAAAAAAAAAATTGCTGCAGAAGCCGCACATAATCGTACGGTGTATGCGGCTTGAGCCGAGAAAAATAAATCGTTGGGAGTTTATAGCTGATGAAAATATAATCCATGACAAAATATCTGCAATCATACGCGTGGACCTGTTGAATTAAAGGTGAGCCAATTACAGTCTTGTAGACTGGGTAAGCTGGATCCGCGGAACTAACCATTGGGTATAATGTGTAACTAACTAACAGTACTGTCTATCTGGTCTAACTAGTGGCTAATAACAAATAGTCGATGAATCAGGAATGTAGAATCCTCGCAAACATTAGCCCATGTTTTGCTTTCGTTCGTTTTCCGTCTATAAGAGAGGAGGTTTCCACGATGGTTGCAGGACTTCATCACTCTAATTGAGCTCCTTCGGTATTGTTCTGATTAGTCTGAGATAATCACATAAGTAGACCAGACATTGAGCATCTGCCCAGTCTACTTGCTTGTGTGCTTGTATCTTACTTATCCTTGGTTACTGAGTTCTGTTCGCTGTACAGACATTGAGTCCAGTACCTTAACACTTCTTCAGGTTCAACGTATTTGAATATACGTCACCACCCAACATTGTTACAAGTTGTTATATCTATACTATTTTTTCAGCGACTTGTTGAGAAATAAGCTAAACTCCAAAAAGTGATGAAGTTCATTAGGCTTTTCAGCATCACGATGTCGATCATAGAAATCCTTTATCAGATCAGGATATTGCTTGAAGGTTGATAATGGCTCGTACGTAATCTCATCCTTGTTCTGCCATGCAGTTCGATAGGTCAGAGATCTTCCATCATCTCTATCCACGGCCCTGATACCAATGATACTTTCGGGAATGTCAACCTTGGTAGCACTTCCGTTATGACTTGGAACCATGCTGTGCTTCCGCTTTCTTTTCTTTGGCTCTGATAATTTCATGGATGGTTCAAATGCTGGAGAATCATAATACACATGGCGTCCACGACGGTCGTGGCCCAAAATGGGGGTGCCTTCATCGACATTGGATTGTGATAGATCACTTAGGACGCTGGACATGGAGCGTCGGGGCGATCGGTGTTTTGACATGCGGCCTAATCCAATGCTACTAGTATCGTTGTGAGGGTTTTTGGATTCAAGTGGAGTGCCCTCGTAGCCTCCACTTGAGCGGCGGCGATCTGTTGATCCAGTCGCTGACCGCGACAGGTGGTACAGGAGAGGAATCTCACTTTTGAGTTTTTCAATCGACGGAGAATCCCCATAAATGTTTTCAAAAATTTTAATCCACCGCTCATCAACCGATGTATCCTGAGCATCGTCTTCAGCAAATCCAGGTGGGGTTGCTGGCCGGTTGGAAGACATGCCAGTTTCGATGGGGGACTTGCCACCTGACTCCAACATTGCCCTCTCTTCATCGTTAACGTCATTGATAGGAACATCGCCATAATCAACATCATCGTCGTGATCCGAGTTGAAATAATATTCATCTGAATCGGCCACTGAAGGAGGACTCGATAACATTGAGTCGCCATCGTCGTCGTCGTCGTTCTCGGAATTATGCTCAAACGGAATAGTGAGTGGTGAGCTTGATGCTGGAATAACATGCTTCAGCTTTGGAGAAGTTGGATTGGGGAGAGGCTCCTCATCAAGGGTCTCCAAGTCCACAACTGAAGGCTCTCGAGCAGGTTCTGGAGAAAATTCAGGGGGAGGCCTGCTGGTAGAAGACTCTGAATGGCGGTGTGGTGGTAGATGATGCGATTTATCAACATCGCTGTCATTGTCTTCGTCGTCGGAAATTTTGAAGGAGGAATCATCATCGGATTCAAATGCATTCAAAAATGTGCCCCCAGATTCAATGCTATCGTTATATGCATCTTGAGGCTTAATTGCACACTTTCGCGTTTCGCGTTTCGCGAGAGCTGGCTCGACCGATGATCTACCAGAATCACCCCCAAAGCTAAGTAATTTTTGGTCTTCATTTTCTTCTTGTTTGACCATTTTCGAGCTTACGCCTACATGCTTGGTGGTGATTCGTGGCCGTGAGTTTAAACCCCTTACTGGGGCATGATGTGAAGAGGAGGAGAGGATATCAACAAAACAGTCTCTCGTTTTGGGGCGAAGCTCCCCATCTTGTTCCATCTCTGCGATTTCCTGTAGGGAGTACGAGGTTAGCACGTAGCTCCGCATATCCATGGTTTTGACTTTGACCAGTTCCTGGGAATCGGCAGTGGTGTCACCCAAGAAATGGCTGGCCGCTACTACCAAGTACTGAAGCACACCCTTGAAATCAATCAACGCCGATGTAAACTCGCCGTCATCAGCAGTATTTTTCAGCAGCTCGGCCTGGATCGCCTCATTGGTTGTGGCGGACCACAATTCAACCCGGCCATTACGCCCCGGGAATAAGTAGTCAGTCATGACACTGCAGTCCAGCGGATAAAGCCCAGTCTTTTCGAACCCTTCCCGAATGGAGTCTATGCTGATATCATCTGCCCCTGAGTGGTAGAAAGAGAGCCAAGCCAGCTCATTAGCCCCAAGCCCATGGCCGCCGAAAAACACATTGCTCAGTTCAAGGTTGTTGACAAATCGTTTGGCCAGGTTGAAATAGCGCGCTCTCAGAGGATCAAACGCTCCTTGGACCAGAGGATGTGCCTCATTGAAAAGAACTCCTTTCGTCTCGGCATAGACGATCTGCTCCAGCTCCGGGCGGCAGTCTCCAATTGCAATCAGGCACCGAATGTGACCCTCTTCGGCTCGGCGCTTCGAATGCTTGTCATAGTGCAAAATCCACCTCCGAGTTGCCTCCTGGTACGAGTCGCACCGCGTAATTTCCAGCTTGCGACCCCAAAAGTCTCTCCCCAAATCGTCAATTACCGATTCTATTTCAAACGGCTGCTCATCTTTAGACATGAATACCACCAGCGGCGGAATCACATCCCCCGACGCCAAAGCACATTCATAGAGCGCCAAGTGGTCCCCATTGTCAAGGTCCGGCGGCTCTGATCCGACATTCATTATAGTCCGCACTCCCGGCTCCCCTCCAGCGCTCAAATGGAAACCAGTAACGCACATTACACCAAAGTTCTTCGCAGGAGTACCTTGAGCCATCTCCATCAATTTCTTATGCCATATCTTGGTCTCTCCTTCCCGTAACAGCAGATCAATAGCATGCGTGCGGTCCGGCTTTCCCATGGTGATTTCTGGGAAGCGGTCCTCTAGGCGGCTCAGCCACGACGGGGTAGGACCCGGTACAGGGCCAGTGCCCTGGTCGTACTTGATAATGAGCTCTTGCTTGAGCTTCTGGGCCATCTGCAGCACCGCTCCTCGCGAGAAAGGCCGGTTCCACCGCGCATAGAGCTTCACCAGCGCGTCAAACATGGCATTCTCATAATTGAGCCCCATGTAGTCAATGCGCCGCGACAATCGCATCTGGAGAAACGCGTATTCTTGCCGGTGACACGCTACCATGCCGCGTGTTACCCCATAGTAGCGATAGACCTGATCCTCTTCCTGATCCTTGTCTTGGCGCAACACGGCCATACACTCAAGCAGCCGGTCCCGTAGCTCGTCAGGATACGCAGCACTCGGCACGTACTCGCCTTTTGATCTCCGTCGACCGTTCACCATTGGATGAGAGCCAATGTCCGTTGGAATTCAATGGTAATGGACCAATGTCGAACATCCCAACGGCTCCACCTCCGACAATTTTTAATTAATGGCGATTACCCAGTCTTGGGGCACTAGGGGGTCGGGAATATTAGTATCAATTATATAGTATCGAGATCAATAAAGGTTCATGTTCATTAATAGTTACACACTAGTCGAGGACTCGGCCGAGGTCGGTGTTGGTGATTTTCTGCTGCGACTTGTCCACCTTCTTGAGCCGAGCTCCACCTCGAATCTCTCCGAGCAGCGATGAAATGTCTGGAGCCCCAGTTGGAGCTGCGCTGCCTTCAGGTCCTCCAGATGGTGGTGGAGGTGGAGGAGGGGGTGGTGGAGCGCCTGATGGAGGAGGAGGGGGAGCCATTGGAGGTTCCACAGCTGGAGGAGGAGGAGGAGGGGGGGGAGGAGGAGGAGGAGGAGGAGGAGGTGGAGCTACTGGGGGTTCCACAGCTGGAGGAGGAGGAGGTGGTGGTGGAGCTACTGGGGGTTCCACAGCTGGAGGAGGAGGAGGTGGTGGTGGTGGAGCTGGTGGAGCGGCTGGTGGTGGTGGCGGCTGGGCGGCAGCCAATGGGTCTTCTTCGAGCTCCTGAACGGGAGTGGAGAATCCTCTATCAGAACTGTCATCATTGGCATCGTTGGTCAACGTCGAAGTTGAGATAGATGCAGGAGGAGGTGTTGGCTGTGGCTCCGGGGTAGCAGCGGGAGCGCCCATGGACCCAAACAGCATGGACGCCAGCGCAGCAGGATTGGCGCCGCCCCGCAAATTATCCTCTTCGTCGTCCTCGTCATCCGAAGAAGACTCTCCCCAGCCGTCCGTATCATCGTCGTGACCTCGCTGGGATCGCCGTTGAGCGGCCGCTACCGATGCATCAGCAGTAGGAGCGGATGGATCCACTGCTGCTGGGTTTGGCCGATAAGTCGAACCTTGAGTTGACGCGGCGGTAGCAGCAGGAGCGGCAGATCCCTGTTGACGCAGGAATGGGTTGGTAGACGCGTGCTGCTGCTGTTGCTGCTGTGGCTGGTCCTTGAAGAAGGGATTGTTAGCTCGGTGGTCCACAGGACTCTGCGGCTGCTGCTGCTCTTTTGGAGCTTCCGGTTGCTGAGCAGGGACAGCGGTCTCAGGGACAGTAGGCTCGGCCTGTGCAAGTGGAGTGGCAAGACCAGAAGAAGGAGTAGTAAGCTCTTCAGACTTTGACAATTCTCCTGATCGCGAAAGGTCCTCCTCCTCTTCGCTCTCGTTCTTCCACGACTGCTGCTGCTGCTGAAGTTCTCGCTCTCGTCGCGCTAGCTCTTCTTGCTGGGCTCGAATCTTGGCCAGTCGCTCTTCACGCTGCTTTCGCTTGGCCTCGCTCTCGGCATGCTGTCGCTGTCGCTCCTGGGCTTCTTGCTCCATCTTCTTTAGTCGTTCCTCCTGTTCCTTCATCTGCCTCATGAGCTCTCGCTCTTCCTCGTCCATACCGCCATCTTGCTCCTCCTGCTTTGGTGGCTCTGGTGCCTTGGCAGGCTCCGGAGACTTTACCGGCGCCGGAGGCTTCTGACGTCGCACCGGTGGTGGAGGCGGTTTCTTTGGCGCCGGCTTGACCACTGGTGCTTCAGTCTGGACGGGGGTTGCGGCTGGCGCTTCAGCCTGGACGGGGGTTGCCACTGGCTCAGCTGGCTGTGGGGTGGAAGGCTTGGAGGGAGTCGAGGCACCAGAATTGGTATCCGCGTTTCGGGGCTTGCGCTGGATACCGAGCTTGGCCAATCGCTCATTCATCCGCCTCTCGGCATCGGCTCTGACCTTGGCACTTCGCTCTGCGGCGGTCATAGTCTTGGCTGGAGTGGGTGCTGGAGAGGACGTAGAAGTGGACGGAACAGCTGGCGGGTTAGCAGTAGAGCTCGCCATGCTCGAAATAGACCTCGAAGACGACTCTCTAACCGGCTCTTGGGGCCGCTCAAAGTTCCTAGCGTCGTTATGGTCTGTGTGAGATGCACGAGGAGACAGGTACCGGAGCGAGAGAATAAAGTCCTTGACCTCATCCTCAACACCCATGGCCTCGTCCCATCGTCGTCGGTCTCGGTCGCTTCGAGCATCGTCAGTAGACTCCCGCAGCGATCTATCCAAGTTCTCCTTGAGATCGTTGACCAGCGACTCAATACCAGAGTACGTGTTCTCGTGGGAAGACCGTTCAGAACCCACCTTCTCGCTTTCCTCGATCAAGGCAGCCTCAAAAGACTCAAAGTCGGCCTCGCTACCGCCCTTGCCGGAGAGGGCATTGAGCCGGGCCTTGAGCGCAGCCTTTTGTCGTGCCTTTCTTCGGTCCGACTCGGTGATGGCGCCACCAGGGCCCGAGCCAACCACAGTAACTGCGCCCGGATGCTTCTTCTCGTACTTGAGTCTAAACAGCTCGAGCTTAGAACCGGCAATCTCGTCGTCAAGGTGACGCAGAGAGGACGTCAGCTGAGGCAGCATGTCAGTCTGGGCGTTGACCTTTCGCAACAGCTGTCGTCGCTCGTCGTGGGAGGATCCACCGCTAACCAGCTCCGAAGCCTGGGGGTGCTCAGAGATCTCTCGCTGCACCTTGGAGATGCGGTTCTTGAGGTCTTCAATGGCCCGCCGGTCTCGCCGTTCCAGGTCGTCCACCGCTGAGTACTCTTCCTCGTCCTTCGCGTCAATGGCGGCGAGCAGAATCTCCTTTTCCTTGATGGCCTTGGCCAGGTCAGAGATGGACAACTTGTTGGAAGATTTGGTCTCGCTGCTGACCTTACGGTTGGCTCGGTGACGGGAGCTCGAGACGTAGCCAAAGTCGTCGTCATTGTTTTTGTACACCGTAGCATCCTTTTTGAACGCCGCACCGCCTTGACCGCCGCTTTTGAAGGACCGGTTCTTGAGGTAGCTCACGCCACCAGTCTTGTCTGGCGTGAGCGTTCCGTCCGACTCGTTGTTCTTCAAGAATGATTTGATCTGCTTAACCGAGTCGGAAAAGTTTCGCGACGAAGGGGGGATCAGCTCTGGAGGAAGCCGCGTAGGCAGTGGATACCCATTGAGTCGTCGGTAAATGAGATGCATTGCCACCGCAAACTCGTCCTTGTCGAGTTTTCCCTTATTGCCCGGGTCGGAGAGGGTCCAAATGGCCTCGAGGTCCCCTCGGTTGAGTCCCGATTGGCCAAACACCTCAATTGCCTCATCGCCGCTAATATACCCCTGGCGGTGCTTGTCCCACGCATTGAAGATACTGTCGTAGATGCGCTTCTCGTCCTTGGTAATGGCCCATTCGACCTGGGCGTTGCCTTGGAGTTCTGCTACGCTGTACGAGTCGGCGCCACCGGCCGATGGCATGAATCTATTCTTGAATGCGTCCATACCGGGGAGGCCTTGCTGTGGCGTATTGATGAAGCCCCACTGCCCGGGTTTGCCAGTAGGCATTGGCTGCAATGGCTGCAAACCAGTCGGTTGGCCCTGAAGGGGCATTCCACCAGTTGGCTGGCCCTGAAGAGGCATTCCACCGGTTTGTTGGCCCTGAAGAGGCATTCCACCGGTCTGTTGACCCTGAAGAGGCATTCCACCGGTTTGTTGACCCTGAAGAGGCATTACGCCAGTTTGCTGTCCCGGAAGAGGCATCCCACCCGTCCGCTGGCCCTGAAGAGGCATCAACCCACTCTGCTGAGGTACACCCCCAGTCTGCTGAGACTGGAGAAGCCCGCCCGTAGGCTGGCTCTGCTGGTTCTGAAGCATCCCAGCCCCAAATCCAGTAGGCTGGCCCTGCATCCCCATAGCGCCCGTAGGCTGGGATTGGAACCCAGGCATCCCCGTAGCCTGTGGATACATACCAGTCTGCTGCATCTGAATGCCCTGGAGCGCCTGCAAATTCGTCGTAGACCCGCTCTTCTGGGTACCAGCAAAGTCGGGCACATTAGACGGCAGCGAGGTGGTCGATCCACCCTCCTCAGGGACACTAAACGAAATAATGTCCACCAGACTCGACACCTCGTTGGAGATCTTCTCCGGAAGCATTGGGGGCAGCGGCTGGCCCTTGAGCACTATCGACACCAAGTACATTGCCAGCGCAAACTCAGGGAACAGCAACGCCCCTGACCGCGTCGTATCCGCGAGCTGCCAAATCTCCGCGAGAATGTTCGCGTTGAGCCCGGACCGCACCAATATGTCCCGGGCCCGGTCTCCAGGCAACGCCTGCTCGCCCTGGTTCAGAGCACTTCTAAAGAGCTTTTCAAACTTGGCCTGGTCGTCCGCGGTGATAAACGACAGCCGTACTGGGCCCGGTTAGCGGTCTGGGTCGTCACAAGTGGGTCACTTACCATTTGGAATCTTCAGCGTCTGGTTTCCCGTGGGCTTCCCCGTCGGCTGGGGGTTTACTCCCGTGGGCTGGACCCCCAGGTTGGGCGCCGACTGCGCAGCGGGCTGGAATTGACCCCCCTGGGCCGGGTACGAGGTGTACTGGGGCATCAACGGCTGCTGGGGCTGGCCCGTCTGCATGGGCACCATCCCGGGGACACCGCCAACGCCACCGTAGTACCCGTTCTGGGGCGGCTGGTTGTTGTTGTTGTATGGATACATGGCCTCGACCCTGCTCCTGTTCTATCGTCGGGTTGTAGTCGTGGAGAAGGGAGGGGTTGAAAAGTGGTGATGTCCCCCGGCGGCGGTGACAAGTGGCTTATACAGCCCTTCGCGCACCCACCGTCCGCACGCGCCGTTAGGGGCTGCTGGACACAATTGTGTGCTGGATTGGCCGTAGAGTCGTAGTACGAACTAGGGGTTTATATATAGCGAGAAGGGAACGGGCGGACTGGGATCTGACGCCGCATCTGGTGCGGCTCAAAAATCATACTCTTCCGGGCTACGCGGGAGTAAAAGGCCGTTACATGGGTTACGAGGGCCAGCCCTCGAGCTCCCGTAGCGGGGGCTCCGCCCCCAGACCCCCGTTCGGCCTACGGAAACGGTCCTATGCAAGCGAATGTGAATTAACGTTAAATTAGCGGGCTCTCCGCGAAGCGGAGCTCCAGGGGGTCTGGGGGACCAGTCCCCCAGGTCAATTGCCCTGTAGTGTCTTCGAGGGCCAGCCCTCGAGCTCCCGTAGCGGGGGCTCCGCCCCCAGACCCCCGTTAGGCCTACGGAAACGGTCCAATGCAAACAAAAGTGAATTAACGTTAAATTCGCAGGCGATCTGCGTAGCGGAGCTAGTGGGGGTTTGGGGGACCCCAGGTCCACTGCCCGTAGTGTATTCGAGGGCCAGCCCTCGAGCTCCCGTAGTTGGGGGTTCCACCCCCAAACCCCCGTCTGGGGTTCTAGGGGCGGAGCCCCTGCTACAGGGGGTCTGGGGGACTGGTCCCAGTGTCGCCCAGGGGGTTTACATCAGAAGAGTGAACGGTGCCAACGTGCGCCGCGTGCGGCTCAGGCGTCAAGCACGTAGAGTCAAACCGGTTAGATCGCTAGAATATATAGATATTTATAGATAATGCAAACTATACAGCATACTTTCTAGTCCATTCCTTGGCGGTGGCCTCGTAACGGGTGCGGTCAGTCTTGTAGGTATGGGCAATCTCCGGCACCAACGGGTCGTCAGGGTTTGGATCGGTTAGCATGGAACAAATAGAGAGCAGCACTTTAGAAATGGTCAGTGCTGGCGACCACTGGTCCTTGAGAATGTCCAAGCAAATGGAGCCGTTAGAGTTGATATTTGGGTGGTAAATCTTAGTAGTAAAGTTGACCTTTGGAGGCTTGAATGGGTAGTCTGTTGGGAAGTGGATAGACAGGAAGAACACGCCGTTGGCGTAAGGGCTGTCCGAGGGGCCCATAATGGTCGCCTGCCAGTGGAACAGGTCGTCGCCAATAGGGCCGGCGGAACAAGAGCTTGGCGGGTCACTACAATACGTTAGCGTTGATTTGGTGCCGCGGCGTGGGGGTACTTACATGCCAAGATCGTGAAGTTCTCGTTTAATTCTCTTGAGAGCCATTTCTTGAGGTCTGTGATGTGTATGCGGTTAGAATTTCAAAGCAGGCAAACTCCTCCTTTAAAATCTCTTGATTAATAATATAAACAGGGGTTCCTTTTCTAAGAACGAAAAAGAACGATCGGAAATACTACAACACTATAACAAGGTATGTGCTGGCGATTTTCTCGGTACACTCAGTGGTAAAATGAGAGGAAAGGAAAGGAAGGAAAAGGAAAACCCAAAAACCTCCCAGGCGCAAGAAAAACTTTGCGCCCACTCCCACCCGCCATTACCGCCGCATCACCCCCTACCCCCATACTCGCATCTACAGCGGTGGTGCACATACCCCATACTTTTGCGGCTGAGGATATTTATTTGCCATAGTAAACCGGGTCAGATTTGAGGGTATAGGGGATATTAGCCTCTGCAATCGGAGGCGGCTATTTTTTGCCACTCTATGCTATTGCACGTGATATTGGTCACGTGAGCTGAGATCACGTGGTATAACCCGCGGACATTGATAAATCATCGATAAATCATCGATAAATCATCGATAAATCATCGATAAATCATCGATAAATCATCGATAATCATCGATAAATCAAGGATAAATCAAGGAAATCAATGACAAGTCGAGGATAAACCAAGGAATCGAGGCCAGGTTATCACAGTTATATCTCAATTGACGGTATCCACGTGTCGTATAGATTCGTATAAATGAACCTATCCCGTGGCGCACAGATCCCGTTGAGAATGAACACCTGGTGTGGATGCCGGTCGTCTATCTACAGCCAATTAGGCTACTAGCGGTAGACTCCTGGATACTCCTCGGTAGCAGTGCCTGGGTAGCAGTGCCTGGGAAATGGTCAAGACATCAAATACCGATCAAAACCATGTGTCACCCACCCGGCCGTATTTCTACCGCTCATTGTAAAACGGCTGGGCGGATGCACCCCCGTCAAGCCGCACGTCCCCTGGGACTCGCCCTTGCGGATCGTACCCGTCGTACCCACCGTACAACCGGGTTTCGCACCCAAAAGCGTATTCAAGCCGCAGGCGGCTCCTCCGAACCGGCCGTTTTAATTTTACTCCTCGCCACATGGGAATTCGGCTGGGGCCCCTCGACCATTCACACGAGATGGTGCTATAACTAGCCAAGCAGCTGAATGCAGGGGCGAGGGTCTCCGAAAACCATTCGATCCTTGCACCAAGTCCCCTTCTGCGGTGCTCGCGGGCGCCCCACGTGACCATGCCGCGTGTCGGGAGTAGCCGGAGATGCACGAACGTTGTCCGAGCCCCGGGCAGCCATCGCCCCGTATTCAACTGTAACGACCAGAGAGACTGGCCGGTCGTTAGTAATTGATTGGCAATATGACCCCCGGTGGGAACCGCGTATCCGGGTTCGCTGGGGAGGACCCTCCCAGGGGAGTGCCGAGGAGCCATTTGCGCCTGTCTTGTCTTTGCCGCGGTGGGTACTTCCAAGCCTCGTTTCGTGCCGCGGGAGACCCCCCCAAAATTCTGGCGTGATCTTTTTCTGGTGGGACAGGCCAAACGTTAAAAAGAGGAAACTTTTGCCAGTAAGGTCAAAGACAAATTGAACACCCTGATCCCTCTGTAGCGGATAAGCGGTAACACAGGTCCTCTATTTAAAACTACCCGCTTGGGCTTTTTTCTTGAACCCCTTGTAATCTCTACCACCAGTGGAAGGGCCCTTGCGAGAAGAAAGATCAGATCATTTACCATCTTTTAAAACATCACCCGAGAGAGGACCCATTTTGAAAAGGGACAAAATTTTTTTGCACACGGGCGTGATATATATACACGATGAACGCCCAGGAGATATTTGCATCGACGACCCCATTTTCGTTTGCCGAGGGCGCTGAATTTATCAACGTGCTAAACTCGGACACGTCCTCCACCAACTCCATGTCGTCCTTGTCCGACTTTGGCGTCCAGCCCCAAAGCGGCTTCCCCGACGACCCCAACGCGTATCCCGATGACTGGACCCGCGAGTACATGTCGCTGGGGGACGACATTGCCTATCGCCAGCCGGGTCAACCGCAGCAGCAGCCGGCGCCGCCGGCTCCCCAGCAAGAGCTCCAGCCCAAAACGTCGCAGGACTTTGGGGCCGGGCTTCAGCCGCAGGCATTCTCGCTAGATATGTACAACAATGGGGGCTTTTCGTTTGACGGATCGCCGCTCTCCTCCCCGACCGGCATGTCCTCCAACTCTGAGGAGGAACATGTCCAGGGGGATCAGCGATACCCCAATTTGCCCACTCCGCCCAGCTACGCGGCAACGCTCAATACCCATTCCCCGCCATACTCTAACAACTCGAGCTCGACGACCTCGCCGCAGCAGGGGAGCCAGATTGGTACCTACACGTCGGCGTCGAGCTCGGTGTCGCAGTCGCTCAACAAGGCGAAGCTGCCCAAAAAGTCTACCGGCAAGATTGTAAAGCCGCGAAAGGAAAAGACGTCGCATAACATGATTGAAAAACGGTATCGGACTAACATTAACGACAAGATTGTCGCGCTGAGATCGTGTGTCCCAACGCTACGGTACCGCCTCAATGAAGGGGTTGATGAAAAGGACTTGGAAGGGCTGACCCCGGCCTCCAAGCTCAACAAGGCGACCGTGCTGACCAAGGCGACCGAGTACATTATGCACCTGCAAAAGAAGAACAAGGAGCTGGTGCAGCAGCTCGAGGAGATGCAGTCCAAGCTGCGCTCGGTTGACGAGGTGGTCATGCCGCCCCGTGATGCATATGCGGCTGAACCGCCGCACGCGGCGCCCCCTCAGCCGCAGCAGCCGCAGCAGTTTGCGGCGTACCCCAACATGGCCTCGTCCGAGTTTAAGGGCCGAGTGCTCATGGCCTCCATGGCCGGCATGATGGGCGCGGGCATGTACACTGGCAGCGCTGGTGGCGACATGGGCAACCCGCGAGGACTCTCCATGGTGCCCCTGTTCAACCTGGTCGGGGCCAAGGGCACTGGTATTCCCGTTACTAACCTTATCAAGGGCGCGCTCATCGTGGCCGCCGTGGGCTACGCGCTGGCGCCGAGCCTCTACCGGTCTGGCAAGCCCAAGAAGGCTACCACCGAGCCCCAGAGTAAGGTGCAGTCACAGGTGTGGGAGATGACCTCCAAGTCGATGGGCATCCCCCAGGACCGGTCCGTGGTGCACATGGTGACGGCGCTGTTTGTTACCATGCTCCAGCTCTTGTTCAGCATGGTGTTTGGCACGCGCATCTCGTCGGCCAACGACCAAACGTGGTCGCGGGCCATTGACGCGCAGCTGTGCGGTGGCGATATTCACGCCGGCAAGTACAACCTGTCGCTTACCCTGGCCAAGTCGCTGGTGCTCAAGCCCTCGTCGCGACGGTGTGCGCGGCTCGCGGTTCACATGCGGGTGCTCGCCCGCCAGGTGCGACCGTTTGGCGGCATGCTCAACAGCATGGCCCAGTCGCTGTGGACCAAGGCTGCAAAGGACTCTGACAAGTCTCTCTCTGCACACAATAAGGCACTGCTGAGCCTGTGCCCCGAGGCGCTCGGGGACGCCGACACCATTCAGCGGCTCTCCAACATGGTCATGAACCGCCCCATCTCGTCGCGTCTCTCGCAGTCGTACTCTGACGAGGGCATTGAGAGCGTGGTCAAGGACGAGGGCATTCGGTCCTGCGTGGATGCAATGGCCGCGTGGTACGCCTCGTCCCTGCTGCATGAGATTCTGGTCGAGGTTGTTGAGGACTCTGAGGTCAACTACGCCAAGATTGAGACGGCGGCGGCTATTGCGCCACCCAACTCGATCGTGGGGCGCCGGGTCGCCGTGGTCCAGGCGCTGTTGCTTGGCGCTAAGGACGGCATGTACGTGAAGAAGGCCATGGAGCTCATCAACAGCGAGCTGCTCAGCGACGAGATGACCGCCAAGGACTACCTTGACGGCCCGATCCGAGCTCCGTCGGCCAATGTGCCACAGGACGTGAAGCTCGCCATGCATTGTTCGTTTGTGCTCTACTATCTCTCCAACGGCCAGGACGAGCGGGCCATGTCCATGCTCAAGTCGCTCAACAACTGCGACCTGAGCGACGACATTGGCCTCTTGGGCTTTGTCGCCGTGTGGATCACCATCACCCAGATTGACGGCACGAGCATTTGCGAGGAGGTGTGCAAGCACAATTTGGAGCGCATCGCCTCGTGCGCCCGGCTGTGGATCGGATCCAAGCCGGGCGAGCGCCAGGGCCTGAGCCTCAGCTGCCGACGAAACCTGGTTGGCGAATGCATCAAGCGCAGCGCCATGTTTGGCGGTGTCGATGACGACGAGGGGTACGGCTCAACCTAACTTGTTTTATATGTTGATAATTTATAATATTTATTCCTGTCTTTTGCAAGACTGTACATGCTAATATACTTTGATCTCTACTACCTAGGTATCTCGCTATTAACCCTTGCTAGCACATCTTATTAACAACCCATTGACTGACCTTTGGTAACTTTAGGTACTCAAGTGCCTAGACCAATTACAATTGTCCATCCTAGTACACTGGGGGCCAGCCCCCAGACCCCCTGTAGCAGGGGCTCCGCCCCTAGAACCCCGGTAGTAATGGGGGTTTGGGGGCTTTGCCCCCAACTACGGGAGCTCGAGGGCTGGCCCTCGAAGACACTCGGTGCAATTACCTGGGGGACCAGTCCCCCAGACCCCCTGTAGCAGGGGCTCCGCCCCTAGAACCCCGGTAGTAATGGGGGTTTGGGGGCTTTGCCCCCAACTACGGGAGCTCGAGGGCTGGCCCTCGAAGACACTACGGGGGCAATTGGCATCCGAACTCGCCCATGCGGGCTAATTTAGCACTACCGAAGAATACGCGCCTCAACAAGCACGACTACAGTATTTCGATTTAGTACAGATATCAATTAATTACGTTACAGGAGTGTACCGGCGGTAATTGTGCGGTCGTTACAAGTGCTGCCGGTGGTGATCACTTCTTCCCAACGACACCACCACAGGAGCAACAATAGAGATGGGCGTCACGAAGCGGGTGTGGGTTAGACGCCCGGGGTCGACTGCCACGGCAGTACACGTGGGCGAGGACGACCTCGTGGACGATCTCAAGACGCTGGTGCTGCGCAAGTACCCGACGACGCTGGCGGTGCGAGTGGACCCGGCGGACCTAGTAATCCGGTGCGGCGCGACCATCCTGGCCCCCGACGAGACGGTGTGGGCGGTTTTGGAGAAGGACAAGTCGTGCCTGGAGATGGCGAACGCGCTGGTGCTCGAGGCGAGCACCGTGATGAACCTGCTGCCCCCGACGCCGTCGACGGCGCTGCGCGGGGACCCTATGGAGACGCACAAGGTGCCACCGCCCAAGCCGGACAAGAAGCTCAAGCCGCCGCTGGAGCCTACCAGGAAGGATTCCGAGGCCAAGAAGAGCGACCCGGTGAAGCGACCGCCCGCCAAGGCGGCGCCGCGGGCTAAGGAGGCCGCCAAGGAGCCCAAAGAACTAAAGGAGCCCAAAGAGCGAAGGGAATCCAAGGAATCCAAGGAGTCCAAAGAGCCCAAGGAGCCCAAAAAGGAGGACAAGGCCCGGGCCAAGAGTAACGACGCGACGACCAGTAATGACAAACAAATACGACACATGACCCAGCAGACGGAGGAGCCTCCGGCGCTGAAGGCGACACTGCTACAGCAGACAATTATCCAGGACAGTTATGAGAGGGCGAATATGCTAGAGTACTCGCCCAAGGTGCAAGCGGCGGCGGCGAATCACCCGCGGTACATTTTGGACGACTCGATTCCGACCAAGTCGTTCAAGACAATGTCAAAGTCGGAACAGGAGCAAGTGCGGCGGCGGGTACGGCCGCCGCTGGCGAGTTTGGGGTCGGGGTCGTCAACGACGATCAAGACGAATAGCCCGAATAATGGGGTGCTGTTGCTTCCACGGCAGTTCCAGCTGCCCAAGAGCCAGAACAACAAGGGGGCTCCCAAGGAGAGCAAGGCGGAGAAGGAAAAGGAGTCCAAGCCCAAGTCGCGGATCAATTTCCCCGTGGTGGAGAATGTGGTGCCGCAGATTAATGTGCTCATTGTGGAGGACAATGTTATTAACCAGAGGATTCTCGAGGCGTTTATGCGGCGTAAAAAGATCAGGTCCGCAGTGGCCAAGAACGGGCGCGAGGCGGTCGACAAGTGGCGCCAGGGAGGGTTCCACTTGGTGCTCATGGACATTCAGCTGCCGGTCATGTCCGGCATTGAGGCGACCAAGGAGATTCGTCGACTTGAACATGATAACCGCATTGGTGTGTTCTCCTCGGATAACAAGGGGGGCGATTCCCTGGCAGAGGCGGATCAGCTCGACACGAGGCTGTTTAGATCCCCGGTTATCATTGTCGCGTTGACCGCGTCTTCCTCGTCGGCCGACAAGTCGGAGGCGCTGGCGGCGGGGTGTAACGATTTCCTCACCAAACCAGTGAACCTGCTGTGGCTGGAGCAGAAGACCATTGAGTGGGGCTGTATGCAAGCGCTGATTGACTTTGAAGGATGGAAGCACTGGGTTGGCCGCGACGGCACTACTCGAAGCGCTTCTAAACCATCCTCGTCCAAGAAGATTGTCATTGAGCCCGCCAAGTAATCCTTGTTGCTCTTTGCACCTAATTTATTCACGGTTATTTATCTTTTAATTCCTGGGCTTAACGTTCGGTGGGTACGGCGTAACAAATCCCAACCGTATTACTCCTAATCACATTTTGTTACAACACTGCGGCATTTTTGTTACAGCCCTGCGGTATTTTATTACAACCAACTGGATTTTGTCACATTTGCTATCCCCTATGTATACGTCTATAGGGTACTACACAATGTTAGAACACTCACTCATCTTTGTATAGACATATACTGTGGTTTATTATGGTAATAGATTTCTAGATTAATATTTAGTGATGATAACGGTGGGAGATGATCCGTAGTGCTGACATTTGATGGACTGATGAACTTTGACGAGCTGGAACGGATAAACCGCTCACTGGCGACATTCTACACCTTCCTCCAGACCCATGGAGGCGAACGGTACTCGACGGGAGTGCCGGTAAACACACTTATCAAATCGGTGGCTGACCAGACCAAACTCTCTGTCGAGCTCGTTGATCTCATCGCCATCCAACAAGTAGTCGGCGAGGATGACATGACCATCGAACAGAGACTCTGGGACGAGGACGCCGACGATCGAGGCCGGATGGAACTCATTTTAGAATACACAGACGTAAATAAACCTGTGGATAAGAAACGCAAGACCCAAGCTCAATTGCAGCTTATCGTCCGCCGCCGAGACCGGTTTGCCATCCAGTTTGCTAAATACAAACGCCAGAATGATACCCCTCAAACCAAGCTGTACGAATCAGCAGAGCTCAAAAGACAGCTGCTTGAACAACATGACCAAACCGTCAGCGGCATTGACATTGGGCTCAAGACAGAAATGAAACTGGTATCCCAGAGTATCAAAGAAATGAACACCAAGGATCAACTCATTGCCGAATACTACAGCGATGTAGTTGCCCCGCAGTATGCCGAATCTCAGCAAGGCATCGTAGACGAGCGACTACTCGCTTGTATCGACGAACTGGGGATCGAGAAACTGTTTACCCACCAAGCGATTGCCATAGACGCAGTGGTAAACCAAGGCAAACACGTTATCGTGACAACCCCGACCGCCTCGGGCAAGTCGTTGGTGTACCAACTGCCGGTTTTGCACCACCTGTTGCAGCCCTGTACCAGTGACGCCACGGCGCTATACATTTTCCCTACCAAGGCGCTCACCCAGGACCAACAGAGATCCTTTGGAGACCTCCAGCATCTATTCCCAGAGCTCGATGGAGTCGTGGTTAGCACATTTGATGGCGATACCCTCGACGAAGACCGAGACCGTATTCGCCGTACTGCTCAAGTCATTTTCACAAACCCTGATAAGCTCCACGCCAGCGTGCTGCCCAATTGGACCATGTGGCGGAATCTGCTCATAAACCTCAAGATCATTGTTGTTGATGAACTGCACGTCTACGCTGGCCTGTTTGGTGTCAACGTCGCCATGGTTATGCGCAGACTCCAACGCATCCTGCACCATTTGGGCAACTTTGACGTCCAATTTGTGTCGTGTTCGGCAACAATTTCAAACCCTGTATCACTCATGAGTACAATATTTGCTATTGATCAGGACTCTATTCAATGGGTTAACCAGGACGGGTCGCCCCATGCGGCAAAGCGCTATCTCGTGTGGAACGCCCCGTACATGACCCCAAGCGATCCCACAAGCGGGAGGGTTCATGCCGTGACCGAGACGAGTAAGATACTGTGCCATATGGTGAAGCACAATGTGCGTACTATTGTATTTTGCAAATTGAGAAGGTCAGTGGAGCTGCTCGTGCGTAGCGTACGAGATGCCCTTACACAAGAGTTGCCAGAATATGTGAACCGCGTTGTCGCATATCGGGGTGGGTACACACCACAGGAACGACGACAAATTGAGCGCGACATGCTAAGCGGTGATCTGCTAGTGGTGGTCGCTACAAATGCATTAGAATTGGGGATTGACATTGGCACTTTGGATGCCGTCATTTGCTGCGGCTTTCCATTTTCAATGGCCAGTCTTCGCCAACAGTTTGGACGGGTTGGTAGACGTACCAAGAATAACCAAGAAGCACTTGCCATCCTGGTGGGCGGTGGCGACGCAGTCGACCAGTATTACATGAAGAACCCCCGGGAGATACTCGATGCTCCATATGGCGAGGCGAATATTCCACTAGAGGAGAGTGTTTATATTCGCGACGGTCATCTACAATGTGCAGCGTTTGAATTGGCCATCAATGCAGCAGCGGAGCCTTTTTTCCCAGAATTAGACATATCCCATCTTGTTGAAACACAAGAAGACGGATACTATACATGCAGCGACCGATACTTGCCGTGGCCCCCCGAGAAGGTCTCCTTACGCATGTCAAACAACCAAAAAAACGAGACCATTGCGGTTATTGACGTGGAAGCGGACTGCGTGATTGAACTCATTGAGCCAGAGCGCGCTACATTTACACTTTATGACGGAGGTATCTTTTTGCATCAAGGCAAACCCTTCTTGGTTGAGGATTTTGACTCTGATAACCGTCTTGCTCGCGTACGTCGGGTGAATGTAGACTGGACGACTCACGCACGAGACTTTACCGACGTTGATGCGCTTCAACCAATAGAGAAAACCACCCTCAATGACCTCATGGTCAACTATGGCCCGGTAAAAATCACCTCGGTGGTATTTGGATTCTTCAAGTTTGATAAACGACACAAAATTATCGAGTCTGTGGAGGTCGACTGTCCGCCTTTCATTAGGGATACCAACGGGTGGTGGGTCCCAGTTCCTCCAATCGCTATTCGACTCATTACTGACCACAAGCTTTCGCTTGCGGGTGGTATCCATGCGGCATGTCACGCTGTCATGAACGTTGCGCCAGTTATAAATGGAGGACTTGAAGTTATGCGAACAGAATGCAAGGCGGCTGAAAAGGAGTTTGCCAAAAAAGTGACGGCACGGAAACGTCCTGCGTTATTAATTTGGTACGACGAAGGGGGTCCTAATGGGGTATCACACCGAGCGTTTGGTAGAGCAGTTGAGCTCTTCCGTACCGCTATAGACATTGTTGACAACTGTGCATGCGACCAGGGATGTCCTGAGTGCATTGCCTCTGCAAAGTGCAAGGAACATTCAATTGTTATATCAAAGCCCGCTGCGAAAATCATCTTGTCTGCAATCTTGAATCTCCCCATTGACGAGGAGGCTATACCTCAAGGCCCAGAGCCGCACCTAATGGGCGCAAACACCGAAACCATTTTATATTAAATAAATTGTAACTGGAGCCAGAAAAAAAACTATACAACTTTTCTTCCATAGTACACAGTCTATCTACCATAATAAATCATTTTGCTGGGAACCCGAGCCAACGCCATTTTGGGTCACAACATAGTTCGAACTCGGCTCGTCCAGGTCAATGAGCGTGCCAAAGCCCTCATCGGTTCGCTGTGCCGGGGCCTGCATGCCGTTCAACGACAAGGTCGACATTTGCCCTGCCATGAGCTGTCCCAGGTGCGATGGTGCATAATTGCTGTCACTGTTCTTGGGCGGTCGCGGCGGCCGCGGCTGCTCGTGCTTCCTGGCCCGAGCCTCTGCGGCAAGGCCCTTGCTCTTGGGGCGAGGGGCCAATGCTGGGCTGTTGGGCAGCTGACGAGGCTTGGCGGTTCGGAACACCTGCTTAATGGGCTTCAAATAAATAGTGGCCAAAGTGCCAATTGCAAGCTCCAGCTCTTCAATATGGTCATCGTCCATCCGATCAGAGTCGGTCGAGATCTCCGGGAAGACACCCATAACGATCTCCTTAGTCCCCTGTGGGTCAGTGGAGAGCAGTCTCCAGTACATGTAGGCTCGATCTCTCAGATCCGGGTTGTCCGTCTCTTCGGTGGCCATCTTGAGGATGCGGGCGACCAGTTCCTGACCCTTGGTGGGACGCAGAATAAAGAGCTTGACCACTGCTGTGAGGAGCGCCAGCTGTACCTCAGAGGGCTCATCAATGAAGTTAGTAAAGAATTCTTCCAACAGGTTGTGGGAGTTGGCAATACGGTCCGCGTAGTGGCCAATGATCCAGATCATGGACGCAACCGCCTCGGGCTCGTCTAAAGAGTCCATATTGTCGCATAGCACCGAGATGACGCTCTCGTACCGGTTGGGATATCGTCTAAAAATGTTCTTGATAACCACCGTCGTTTCCTGGACAATGTAGGTGACTCGAGTGGCGACGAGTTCTAGGAGAGCCTCAATGCAAGCATCTGCAGCACGTTCAATCTTGATAGCCAGCTTACCAATGGCCCGCACTGCCTTCCTCACGACCTGAACGTCAATCTCCGTCGCGCACTCTCTAAACTCTCTGAGCACGACGCGGATGTTAGACTCGGTTGCCAGCAAGAAGATGATCTCGAGCTTGGCCGACTTGACGTAGATTGGGTCGTTATACTTGCAAAAGAACACTTTTACGTCAAGTTTGACCAGCTCCGGTCGGCCCTGGAGCAGCAGAATCACGTTACGCAGTGCTAGGTACTGGATCTCTGGGGGTTTGGACAGCAGAATCACCAGCGCCGGGCCGATTCGGCGATCGAGCTGGGGGATTGCGTTGGCCACGTCGGGCACAAAGTTGCACAGATAGATAATGAGGCGGATTGCGCCGAGCACCACCGAGGAATTTGCGTGCTGGAGCCGTGGTAGCACTCGGTCTACCAGCAGAGCAGCCTCGTTCGAGTCCTGTGGCACAAACGACATGAGCGCCCCAAGGATGTAAATCTGGGACCACTCGTCGCACTCGGGTAGAATACTGGCCATGTTGAACGCATTACGCCGGTCGATGGAGAGCTGGAGATCGTCGGTGCGATCCGTAATATCCGTCAACGCGGCCAAAGACGCCGCAACCACAATTGGGTTCGAGTCGGAAAGCAGCTCATTCAGGGTCGTGATGAGGCCCTTGGCCTCGACCAGCTTACTGTCAGCGTTCCACAGCTTGGCCACGCTGTACGCCGCTGTCTTGCGCACATAAGGGTCCGCATCCTCCAATAGCCGGTCCGTGTACTCCAGGGAGCTGTGGAAGAAGTCCTTGACGGGGATTGCCGACATGGTTCTCAGCGCCAGGGCCCGGATCAACGGGTTGTCGTCTCCAATGTCCGCGGAGAGGATGGGAATGGCCTCCGCCGCAATCTCCGGCTTGGACTTTGCATAGGTCAGCAGGAACAGAAAGCACATCTTCTTAATGTCGAGGTCGTGGATCGCCATACACGCCAAAATGTCCGGGAACAGGCTGATCATCTCATTATTGGACATTGTCATGTTGGCAACGACCCGCTTGAGGGCCAGCTTTTTGTTCCGGTGGTTCTTATCCTTCCGGTCGAGACTCAGCTCTTGGCGGAGCTCTGCGGCCTTGCCCTGTCACTTTTGTTAGTGAATCTGCTCCGAGGAGCATTGGCGGGGGGTTACCTACCCGTGAAAACAACTTGGCATCGCTCATGGTTGTGGGGTTGGACGGTTGGAAAGTTCAGAGAAATTCAGGAGACCGGCTGCCCCTCTTTCATTTGGGACACCGGTATATTCGATAGATACATGGCACGAGAGGGTCACCAGGGGGGATAGCTGGAGGGGCTGGAGGATTTTAAGATACGTGGCTTTGGCGTTCAATTTCTCTTTTTAATGGGTCGGTATAGATGAGGGAGGTAAAGTGGGGCGTGGTGCGGCGTGGTGCGGCTCGTGCGGCGCAACCACCGAGTTCAACATTAAGCTCCAATAGGGTAATAAAAACCAAAAAAAATTAATAATACCAAGAGATATAAATTAGCATACGGCAAAACCACTGGCATAGCTGACACTACTCTCACGAGGAGAGTGGACCTTGCCACTCTGGGCATACCCAATCCACTGCAGCTTCCCATACTGGTCGTCCCCCGTACCATTGGCAATGGTCTCCTCAATGGTCCGTAGGAGAATAGCCAACGGCCGCCGTCCGCAAATGGTATTGTCGGTTCTCTCGAGGTACTCGTGGAACTGGTCGTACGAGCCCGTCGACAACACCTCCATGCCCTTTCTATCGAGGTACTCTATAGACTTGTATATCGGCGTCTTACCCGCTCTCCCATCCAACTCGCGCACCTGCTGCGTGTCCGCAGACTCCGTGTACATCATATAGTCGAACCGCGACCCCCAGTGACAAAAGTCGGTCGAGATGATAAAAGCGTTCTCTTCCTGGGCAAAGTACGGAGCCAGAATCTCCGCCAGCTTGGCATCGTCCTTGGGCACAGTGTGTCCAACAAGAATCGGAACAATGGGCTTGACCCCGCTCTCGTGCTGCGCCGCCATCTTGTAGATAAACGGCATGTGCATTTCAAAGCTGTGCTCATCTTCGTCCACCGCCATCGACATGGTCTTGAACAGGCCCTTATGGGCCGCAAGCTCCTTCACCGTCTCGGTGTCTACCGGCACATCGCCCAATGGGGTCTCGTACTGCGCAAAGGGGGTCAGTCGAGCTCCCGTAAAGTAAACGTGGTGCGACGGGCCTAGAATAAAGACCCGTTTGATCCGGCTCAGATCCCACGCCTTGTACGTTTCCGCAAGCGTCTGGCCACAAAACAGGTACCCAGCATGTCTACCGGTTAGCATGTTCATTCAATCACTGTGGGGACTTACGGGCCAACTAAGAACCGGGCTCCTGGCACGGGTAGCTTGGAGTAGACCCCGGGCTTGGACTCGGGGACATTGGTCAAGAACTCCTCCAGCTCGGCATTGAGGCGGCTCTTCGATGCAGTGTACCACGTCCCTGCGTGCGTAGCTCGTCTGGACGCCATCTTGTCGTTTATCGCAGTGATTGTGATAAGCAGGCCTGGTGATAGGCAACCGTATCCGCGCGCGCATCTACGTCACCACCGCACGACCATCGCCAATGTTAATGCTGTGCTGAATAGTATATCTAGTATCATTGTAGCGCGGTGTAAATCTGACAATTGTCCATCCTAGTACACTGGGGGCTTGCCCCCAACTACGGGAGCTCGAGGGCTGGCCCTCGAAGACATTACGGGGCAATTGACCTGGGGGACCAGTCCCCCAGACCCCCTGTAGCAGGGGCTCCGCCCCTAGAACCCCGTTGTGAAGGGGGTTTGGGGGCTTGCCCCCAACTACGGGAGCTCGAGGGCTGGCCCTCGAAGACATTACGGGACAGTTGGCCTGGGGACCAGGCGTGTTGCCAATAGGTATTATCATAGTGGGCAAAGTGTTAGTACGTGTTGAGAAATCAATTGACTTAAGAAACGGGGTTCGGGGATATAATACAAAAATGCGTTACTGTATATTATATTAATTTTTCGTTCACTCGCACGGTGACGTGCCCAATCGTTTCTTTCGGCCTCATTGCGCAACCGGCAGCCGGTTCCATGGTTAATTTTTTGGGGTGTGCAGTTAAGCGTATTCCTCGCCCTCCTCGGACTCGTACTCGTCGCCCGAGACCTGTCGCTGCTCGGCGGCGGAGACCTCCATGAGTCGGTCGAGCTCTGCATCGTCGGTAGCGGTGACGGCCTTTGGCTCCATCTTAACGTTGAGGCTACCGCCGGCGGCGACGATGGACTCTCGAATCTTCTCAATGGCCTTTGTCAGGGTGTCGACGGCACCGGCCTTATCAAGGGAAACCGAGGTCAACACAAACAGTGGCGCGGCGACCAGCTTGATCTTGACTGGGATCGCCTCGGTGTGCAGCTCCTCGCCCGCCCGCAGGGCGGCCTTGACGGCGTCGACGCCGTCGTAGCCAAAGCAGGTGACCTCAATGTCGGCACGCACCTTGACCGGGTTGGGGGTGAGCTTACGGGAGATCTGCTGGATAAGATCCTTCATGACGTCCTCATTTGGTGGAGTAATGCCCTCAAACACCGTGTCCGGGTTGGTGATGGCGAGCTTAAAGGCATCGTATGCGTGGCCGTATTTCCGCGACAAGGGCCAGCCAATGGTCTCGTATAGCTTCTCTAGGGCGATCTGGTGTTTCTCGGCGACATGCCGCAGGATGGAGTGTACCGACTTGGACTTGTTGTATCGTTCTTCGCACTTTTGGGCGTCTTCGGGCGACACTCGTCGCTTCGACAGGTCAATGTATCCCTTGTCCCGGTCCACTCTCAGCACCACCACAACCTCGTTACGGCCGACCTTGATCAGCTTCTGAATCGATCGAATTCGTCGTCGCGAGAGCTCCGATAGCAGAATCATGCCCTCAATCTCGTCGTACTCCAGCAGCTTGACGTACGCACCCATGTCCGCAATCTCCTTGACGTTCACCACGACGAGGTCCTCGACCTCTGGGTACTTGTTCTCATAAAACCGACACGTGGAAGTGTTCACTTCAGCCATCTTTTACCGCTCTTCTATCTCTGCCGTGGCAAGTCTTCAATTTCACGCTTTTTTTTTCAGTCGTCGTTTTTTTTCACCGCCGGCTGAGGCGAGCGAAGATGGGAGGGCGGTCACGTGAACGCTACCGCGGTCAAAGTTAAACTCCCAACGTTATTTCACCGCACCACTTGAAAACTGGCTGGCCACCCTGTGCAGTTCACTGGGGCGGCACCTCGTGGTTCCGGGGAGATTAGGAGCAGGGTGCGTGGCCCATGTCCGCGATGGGATCATGATGGGCCCACGTGATTATGCATGAGGCTACTCTCGAGGATGCCCCGTTTCAGCCCATGTTCTCGGCCCCACACATGATAGCGATCACCGACGGGCACTGCCCGAGCCGTACCGTACCTCGTGTAGTGCGGCAAAGAATTAACATGGTGGAGAGATCCGAATGGATAGGTACAGGAGACAGGCGATGTACCTGGTATGAGTGGCGTCGCATGCATTATTAAGACGCATTAGAGCTGCAATGGACGCATATTACGTACTATAGTAGTACAGTAGGTAGTACTAATGAGAGTGGGTACAGGGTGATGTAGCATGTCATGGCCGCACGGTATGCCGTCGCATGCATCACCCTCGTATCGGCGAGGTGTCGGGGAGGTCACCGGCGACCCATCTCCATTCATCTCATGTCTCTACAATGTGACCAACTGTTGCGGCCTTGGGGTCGTATCCTATAGGATCCCCCCTGGTGTGATCTCTCGCTTAGCGGTATCTCCCAAACAATGTCTTTCCAGCACGGTGCCCTGTCTGTCTCGCGGGTGCGTTATCGGTGCCCGCATCGCGCGCGCGCGCGAAAAATAATATTTTTTCCAACACAGGCCCGGGTGGTTGTAGCGCCATTACGCGGAGAGAGGCAGTTGTTCCCCAGAGCCGAACCAACCACCTGCTTTTTAAGGCGACCAAGGCGACGAACGAGGGGCTAAACTTTTCTCTCTTGATGCCAGTGATCAATTGCACGACCGATATATACCGTCCGGTTTTTTAATCTTGTCCATTGCTATTTATTATTTGCGGGGTGAGACTCGTTGACTTGCACATATTGGTTCAATTAAGGTTTCCAGAGTGAAATTCGGACATTGGCCGCATTTGATTCGACACGACCGGTTACGACAGGTTACCGCTTTGATTCGACACGACAGGTTACAACAGGTTACGACCGCTTTGACGACAGTTGATTCGACCACGTTCGATCTTGGATTCAAACAAGCGTTCCAAGGATTAGCCGTGTGGAGGTTGGACAAGTTAATAACGCCTACCCCTGGTCGATTCCGGAACTTTCAAGGTTCAGCAAATTCCACATCAAGACACTGGGATACAAGAGAGGCCCGAACAGGCGATTTAATTGCCCTTAAATCTCGTTATTTTCCTAGAGTGTAACCAACAACCATGGATAGTAGCGACGACGAGGTGCCCGTGATTATATTCGAGACGAATGATAAAGATCGTATCAAGGGCTCAGTGGCTACGGCCGATGCCGCGGCTACTGCTACCGCTGCGGCGCCCGAGACGGCGCCAGCGGTAGGGCCCCGACGACGCAAGAAGAAGCGATCCCCTCTCGAATCAAAGGCACATCATCGTTCTAGTAGACAGCCTTCTGTGGCCGCAGGAGTGCCCGGTGGTATGGCGGAAATGGAGGCCCTGCACCAGATGAACACCCCGCCCAATTCGAGCTCCAACTCCTCACAGCATGACCAGGTGCCTTCACAGCAAATACCTCAATTCTTCACAATGGCCGGCAGCCTGTTTGGAAAAGCCCGCTCCGTGTTCAACCCGCCCCCTTCCGCCCAGCCCAAGACCCCTCCGCCAAGCCCGGGGTCGTCAGACCACACCCATGTCCCGCTTCACCATCCAGCCGCAACCCGGCCGCGGCCCAATCACCACAGAAGCGCTACAGCCGGCGCCCCAATTGGCTCCTCCGGAGGACTCTACTCGCTGGGGAATAATTCGCTCCCCACCTTGACCCCGGACCACGACCGCATTGAGCGGATGGAGGCAATGCAGGCCATGCAGGCGATGCAGCAGGATATGATGTTTGACATGCCCAAGAAGAAGCCAAAGAAGGGTGCCGGCAAGAAGAAGGAGCCCAAGACGGTTGGTAACATGCTAAAGTCGATTAATCCGGCCGTCTACGTCGCTACAGTCTCAGTAGGGTTCCTCATTGTCCACCAGCAGGAACTCATCAAGGAATACATGAGCGAGGTCGTCGCAATGCTCATCAGTTGCGTCAATGCGCTGACAATTGTGTTCACCGCACTTGGCGGCATTGTCGTATCGTGGAAGCTGTTTACAACGCTCGGTAAATCGTACGGGCTAATGGGAGGCGCTGGAGACAGCGCCGCCAACGGCCCTGAAAAGTCCCAGAAAATCGACCCGCAGAGGATGCAATTCAGCGCGTCCCCTGGGTTTGACGAAGTCATGGACCGTCACTACGCCGACGATCTTGGGTTTAGAACAAAGTACGCCATGGACGATGGCATGCTGCGCCCTGGAGGAGGCGTTTCCAGTGGTATGTACGGCCCCACTGGCGAGGAATTCATGATGCGAAACGGCCGGTTCGAGCATGACGACGGATTCGGCAACCCTGTCTCGTTCATGGGCCGCCAGCCTCAGCAATTCGACGAATTCGGCATGCCCGGACTCCAGCAGCACCACCATCACCACCAGGGAGGGCGATCATACTCGCAGCCGGCCATCCCAGCCGTCCTCAACCCGACTCCGCTCTACAACGTTGGTGGACCCGCTGTACCCGGTATGGCGAACCAGGGCCGAACCGTACAGTTTGAACAGCCGCGTCCATCCCCATTGACGGCCCCATTGGCCCACGGCGAACACTACAACGCGAGCAGCTCGTATTTCTCCAACCCAATAGAGCCGCAGATGCCTGGGCTTGGCATTGGCGTATCTGACGCGAAGCAGCCTGTCAGCAATGCACCATATGCAGCCGCGGTCATGACTCCAGCAGGTGGTGCGGCTTTATCGCCGTCGCCTATCGACATGAGCCAGCCCATTCCATTCCCCTCGGCATTTGACGGACCCCGAAAACAGTCGGCATCCCCTCCGGCGACGCTACCACCCTTCTCGCCCAAGAACAAGAATTCAAGGCCCTTCATCAACCCGAAAAAGGTTGTGTTCCAGCGCGCCGAATCGTCTGTCAATGGGGACGAAGACGACCTCGAGCCTCAATACGCCGTCGACAAATTCAGCTGTAAGCCCTATGGACCGCCGCCGAAGCGATATCACGGTGTCAATGTTTAAAAATTACGATTACGAGTGATGAAAAAAAAGAGACCATGATCCTTGATGAACAATACAGTATATTATACAATAATTTAACAAATAAATAAATAATGCATGATTAGCTGATTAGTCGATAATTAGAACTTCTTGTTGGTGAAATCAATCTCGCCTTCTCGGCAGCCGGCATGCTCGCAAGTACAGTTACCGGCCTGTCGCTTGCCGCAGGTGCAGGAAGAGCCCTGGACTGGGGCATTCTCCTGTGGGGCTCGGGCACAGTTGCAGTGCTGGGCTGGCTGGGCGCCGCAGGAGCACTTGGCCTCCTGAGCACACTTGCAAACGGAAAGAGAGCAGGTCATTTTTGTGTATGTGTTAAGGGTGGGTGTTTGCGTAATAAAAAGTTTTGTAGAGATCAATTGATCTTCAGTAGATTGTAGTGGATGATTGTAGTGGATTGACTATTCAGATCTACAGGACTTGGTCGCTTATTTATATTAATCTTTCAGATCAGTTCATGTATGAGTGAATATTGCGCCCTGCGGCGTATTGTCCGCTTGATGCGATGAGCTGGAATTAGCTCGACGTTTATTGGCTGAGCCCCGAGGCCGCCTCGGGAAAATTATCCGTGCTCTCATTGGTCAGAATATAATTAGACACAATATTATTGGTCAGAACTGCGCCTTCCCGGTGAGACACTGCAACACTAGTGAATAGCCGACCGTTGACTGGTTCGATCTTTGCGGCTTGTGAGGCTCAAGGTTTAGTCACCATGCAGCCCATTACGGATATCTATTGCGTGCCTAATCTACCATATTCTTTAATATTCCATTGGTGAGATGTTTCATTGGTTATTGGCTACCGTTTCATTATCAATGGTGTATCATATTACCGATAGGTTACCAATATTACCAACAATTGAATAACGATTATTGGTGATCTTTTATATTATCCAAGAATATGGTAATATTTCGTATCCCTAGTATCTAAGATTAATTAATTATTCTAAAGTAACATCACTGGTTACATCACCCTGGACTTCCACTACCGGTGGTATTATATTTCAAATGCAATATATTGTAGGCCAGGCATGACTGGAGTAAGGCTACGTTACAATGAATGGTTTCTCCGCGCAGCGGAGCTACAGGGGGTCTGGGGGACTGGTCCCCCAGGCAATTGCTCCCCAAGTGTCTTCGAGGGCCAGCCCTCGAGCTCCCGTAGCTGGGGGCTCTGCCCCCAGACCCCCCTCGGGCCAGCGCTGCCGTCTAAACTTTCTGCCTATCGTCATTCGTCAATCGTGGACACATCAAGGCCCATTAATAATAATCTTTGATTAGAGTCCATTGCCTAAGGCGAAGGAGGGACTACATTTAAATATACACAATTTCTCATATAATATAATAATACCCATGGTAAATCAAATGGGGCAGACGGTCGATTTCAGTATCAGGACCTATTCATGTGACTAGTAATATTTATAATAATATACCAGGAATATCATACAATAGGACCAGTTCGACCCTCGGTAACTCAGTTATACCCTACAATTTAGAATATCACAGACATAGTACTACATGTCAGCCTCAGATACACTGAACAATGAAATCATCTCCGCATTTTGCATGTTCCTGTGGGGTCTGAGGTCATGCATCACCAGCCGCATATCATGCATACAATGAGCGGAGATAGCGATCCATGGCCATCACCACTTTCTCACTTCACCTATAAACTACTCCTGTAGCCACAGTATAATCAGGTAGCACGTGTAAGGTCGGAGTGCGAGAAGGACAGAAACACTGGGGGGGCAGCGGACGTACCGGATTTAACACCAGGGTCTCTTTCTTTCGCTGATCGACCTTGTTCCTTGCACGATATAAAAGCGATAAGATATAGAGGGGAGCTCTTTTCGGTTACAAACTCCAATTTCTTATCCGTCTGAGCGAAAATGCCTGGCCGTATTGGGGGATCAGTCGATGGTGCCAAGGGCCTCATATCTCTCCCCGCGGAGCTTATCGACATTGTAATTGAATACCTGAGCTCTGAATCCGTGTCAGAGGGGCTATACTCATACCCCACCGTGATAAATATATTCCGATTGAGCCAAGTGTGCCGTAGACTGCGCCAATATCTTCAGAGCCGACTGTGGGACAAGGTATACATATATAATGGGATCAACTCGAGCAGCATTATAGACGATCGCGGGCTGGTAATTGGGGACTCGACAGCCCACAAGTTCCTCGATGCACGCCCTGAGTACATTATTAAGCATATTACGACCATTGTCGTCAAGGAGTACACCGTTCTTGGAGATTCGCTGCGTCGAGTGCTCGATCTGGTAGCCCAGAATGGCCACATTACCAAGGTTGCAATAACCCGTATAAGCGTCAACCTTGATACGTACTCGCCCCTCTCAGAGTTTGTCAGAGAAATGGCCAGGCGTAAGGTGGCGATAGGGATCCACATTGAGGTCCTCGACGACTGCTTCAAGTTGGACTCTCTTTACACTGGCGCGTCGAGTCTATGTATCGAAGGGAGCTCAATGCCCCTGTTTCTACCGCCAACGCTCCAGAAACTCAAGCTCGCCGTGCGCAGCATGCGCGCTGAGGTATTGGGGGACCTGCTTCACAAATGCTCCAACCTGGTAGATCTCTCCGTGTCAATGCGCCACGTCTTCAACCCCAACAACGTCAAGTGGATTCCTGACACGGTCCGTCGACTCACGTTGGAGGACTTTGGGTCGATTGATGCCGGAAGAAACGGCAACTGGACCCCTATTGATTGCATGGCCGAGACTCTCGAAGTCACCGGCTCTCTCGGATACAACTTGCGGGGACTGAGGTTCCCGGAGCTTCGCGAACTGATGCTTGTAGACCCAGACATGTTTCTTGTCCGCGAGGGGGGTACTCTGCCTCTTGCAGTGTCATTGGGGCTCATGCTGGAGCGAAGCTTCAAAGTAGACAAGCTTGCATATGCCTTTGGTACTGTTGTGTTCTCTGAACTGGTTCCGCAGCACATTTGTTCCTCTATACGGACATTTGATTATCGTTGGTACACTATAGACGGGTTCGCCCCGCCTATTCTCAGCGCCCTGAGCCTCTGTGCCAACCTAGAAACAATTGAGGTGTGTTGCGCATACGAGACTACGGAGGATATGGTTATGGTACTAGTGCAAACGCTGTTACAGCAGGAGAATGCTAGCATACTTGTGGAGATGATGCAGCGCGAGAGCAACTATTTACGCCAACGGTGCT
>JAKTQL010002529.1:40130-70269 GCA_030558815.1 Blastobotrys malaysiensis
ATATTCCAAATGCGAGCCCATTCAGCCATCCTCAGGAGAACTCTGGCAGTGAAGACCACCCGCACGCCTTGTACGACGAACAACCGAGAAATTGAAAGAAATCGTAGCGGGGATAGAATATGGCGGACCGAATGCAGGTAGATAGGCCGGAAGGCGAGATTGACGAGAGTTTGTACTCGCGACAGCTCTATGTTCTCGGCAAGGAGGCCATGCAGCGGATGAGCCAGTCGAATGTGCTCATTGTCGGGCTGCGGGGCCTCGGGGTTGAGATTGCCAAGAACGTTGCGTTGGCCGGGGTCAAGTCGCTTTCGCTCTATGACCCGAGCCCCGTCCGGGTGGAGGACCTGGCGAGCCAGTTCTTTTTGCGGGAAGGCGACGTGGGCCAGCCGCGGGACGACTCGACGCGGGGGCGGCTTGCGGAGCTCAATGCGTATACGCCAGTGTCGGTGCTCAAGGGGGAGCTGGACGAGAGCAATTTGGCCAAGTTCCAGGTGGTTGTGATGACGGAAGGGTCAATTGAGCAGCAGCTCAAGGTTAACGAGTACACGCATGCCAATGGGATCAAGTTTATTGTAGCGCGTACCCACGGTCTGTTTGGACAGGTCTTTGTCGATTTCGGCGAGGAGTTTACTGTGTTTGATCCGACCGGGGAGGAGCCGCTGACGGGCATTATCAACGCGATTGAGCCGGACGGGACGGTCGCGGTGCTCGACGAGACACGGCATGGCCTCGAGGACGGGGACTGGGTCAAGTTTGAAGAGGTTGTGGGGCTGGAGGTGCTCAATGACGGCACGCCGTACGAAGTAGAGGTCTTGGGGCCGTTTACATTTAAGATCAAGCTGCCACAGGGGGGCCCAGGCGCCTATGTCAAGGGTGGCCAGTTCACGCAGGTCAAGAAGCCCAAGCAGATGCGGTTCGAGTCGCTTGGGAAGCAGATTGGTGCTCCAGAGTACCTTATTTCCGATTTTGCCAAGTTTGACCGGCCTCCGCAGCTCCATTTGGGCTTTTTGGCGCTGCAAGGGTTTGTAAACATGAGCAATGGCGAGCTGCCGCGGCCACGAAACGATGAGGACGCTACCAAGCTCATTCAGCTGGCCAAGAACTTGCAGAAGCAGTATCCAGAGGTTTTGGAGGGAGAGATTGATGAAGAGCTGTTGAAACAGCTGTCGTATCAGGCGCGGGGCGATTTGGTGCCATTGGCTGCTGTGTTTGGCGGGTTGGTGGCCCAAGAAGTGCTCAAGGCGTGTTCTGGCAAGTTCGTGCCAGTCAAGCAGTGGATGTACTTTGACTCTCTCGAGTCGCTGCCGGCCGGGTCGGAGAAGTTGACCGAGGCGGACTGTGCTCCTACCAACTCGCGATACGACGGCATTGTTGCCGTGTTTGGTAAGCAGTTTGTGGAGCGGCTCTCCAACCTCAAGGTGTTTTTGGTCGGATCGGGCGCCATTGGGTGCGAAATGCTCAAAAATTGGGCCATGATGGGTCTCGGGTCGGGTCCCAATGGTAAGGTCATTGTTACCGACAATGACAGCATTGAGAAGAGTAACTTGAACCGGCAATTCCTGTTCCGTCCCAAGGACGTGGGTAAGATGAAGTCGGAGGTTGCTGCTGCTGCGGTGAGCGAGATGAACCCCGACCTCAAGGGCAAGATTGACGCGCGAGGGGACAAGGTTGGCACCGACACGGAGAGCATTTACAATGATGACTTTTGGAACGGGCTCGACTTTGTCACCAACGCGTTGGACAATGTCGAGGCACGAACCTACGTTGACCGACGATGCGTCTTCTTCAAGAAGCCTCTGTTGGAGAGTGGTACTCTCGGCACCAAGGGTAACGTCCAGGTGGTGTACCCCAACATGACCGAGTCGTACTCTTCGTCGCAGGACCCACCCGAGAAGTCGATTCCACTCTGTACGCTGCGAACTTTCCCCAATAAGATTGACCACACCATTGCGTGGGCCAAGAGTCTGTTCCAGGGGTACTTTACCGACGCGCCGGAGAATGTCAATTTGTATCTCTCGCAGCCGGATTACGTTGAGTCGACTCTCAAGCAGACCCCTGACATCAAGGGCACTCTGGAGACCATTTACTCGTACCTGGTCGGGGACCGACCTTTGACGTTTGACCAGTGCATTGAGTGGGCGCGGCTCGAGTTTGAAAAGAAGTACAACAATGACATTAAGCAGCTGGCGTACAACTTCCCCGAGGACTCGACCACTTCGTCGGGCCAGCCGTTCTGGGGCGGTCCAAAGCGGTTCCCCACTCCCCTCGAGTTTGACGTGAACAATGAGAACCACTTTGACTTTATCGTGGCGGGTGCCAACTTGCACGCGTTCAACTACGGCCTCAAGGGCGAGCGAGATCCCGAGGTGTTCAAGCGGGCGTTGGCCACGGTCAAGGTGCCAGAGTTTACGCCCCGTGACAATGTCAAGATCCAGACCAACGACAATGAGCCAGTAGACAATGGCGAGTCTGGGGACTCTGACGCGGACGAGATTAAGAAGCTTGCGCAGAGCCTGCCAGCCCCGTCCACCCTGGCTGGGTTCCGACTGGCTCCGGTAGAGTTTGAGAAGGACGACGACTCCAACTTCCACATTGACTTTATCAATGCGGCGTCCAACTTGCGGGCGCTCAACTACAAGATTGACCCGGCGGACCGATCCAGGACCAAGTTCATTGCGGGGCGAATCATCCCTGCCATTGCCACCACAACGGCTCTGGTTACCGGGTTGGTGTGCCTTGAGTTGCTCAAGGTTGTCGATGGCGCCAACAAGAAGATTGACGATTATAAGAACGGCTTTGTCAACCTGGCGCTCCCATTCTTTGGCTTTTCGGAGCCCATCGCCTCGGCCAAGGCCAAGTACAACAATGGCAAGAACGAATTTGACCAGATTTGGGACCGACTCGAGTTTGACCATGACGTTACTCTCAAGGAGTTTATCGAGCAGATGAAGGCGCGACACAATTTGGATGTGTCCATGGTCTCCAGCGGCACCACCTTGCTGTACGCCTTTTTCTACCCAGCGGCCAAGGTCAAGGAGCGAATGCCATTGAAGATGTCGGAGCTTACCGAGCTGGTCTCCAAGAAGCCTGTCGTGGGCAAGAGTTTGCTCATTGAGGTGTGTGCTGAGGATGAGACGGGCGAGGATGTCCAGGACCTGCCCTATGTCGTTATCCACTTGCAAAAGTAGATATTGTTATCATTAAATTATTAAACGAGTTTTGGCTACTGGTACCAGGAGGGGTGTATTAAACATCAATAAATTACTATATACGAAACAAAACTCATAAATCATCATAACACGTTAGAAATCCTCGTCCAGGTTGAACGAGTCTGGAATGGCAGACTGCTTGTTGGCGCCAGCCATGACACCAGCCTTTTGGTAGTCGGAGACACGCTTCTCAAAGAAGTTGGTCTTGCCGTTGAGGGAAATGTTCTCCATAAAGTCAAATGGATTCTGTGCATTGTACACCTTCTTGTTGCCCAAGGCCACCAACAGTCGGTCGGCGACAAACTCAATGTACTGGCACATGAGCTCGGCGTTCATACCGAGCAGGGCGCATGGCAGCGCGTCGGTCAAGAATTCCTTCTCAATGCCAACCGCCTCAACAATGAGCTTCTCAATGACCGCCTTGTCTGGTCGGTGGGTCAAATGAGAGTAGAGCAAGCAGGCAAAGTCAGTGTGCATACCCTCATCTCGCGAGATGAGCTCGTTGGAGAAAGTAAGGCCCGGCATGAGCCCCCGCTTCTTGAGCCAAAAGATGGAGGCAAACGAACCCGAGAAGAAAATGCCCTCCACGGCGGCAAACGCGACCAATCGCTCGGCAAAGGTCGACTCCTGGTCCGAAATCCACTTGAGCGCCCAGTCCGCCTTCTTCTTGATGCATGGAATGGTCTCAATGGCATTGAACAGGTACTGCGCCCGCTGGGGGTCCTTGATATACGTGTCAATGAGCAGCGAGTACGTCTCAGAGTGAATGTTCTCCATCATAATCTGGAACCCGTAGAAACACTTGGCCTCGGGGATCTGGACCTCGCCGCTGAATCGCTCAACCAAGTTCTCGTTGACGATACCATCCGACGCGGCGAAAAAGGCCAACACGTGCTCAATAAAGTATCGCTCATCGTCATTGAGTCGCTGTTCCCAGTGGTTCATGTCCTTGCCGAGATCAATCTCCTCAGCGGTCCAGAAAGAGGCCTCGGCCTTCTTGTACATTTGCCAAATCTCATTGTACTTGATGGGGAAGAGCACAAATCGGTTCGGGTTCTCTCGCAACAATGGCTCCTCCTGCTCAAGAGCCTTGAGACGCTTTCGCATCTCCCGGTGCGCGTCGTCAACCTCAACAGCCTCAGTAGTCTTGGTCTCCTTGGCCTCCTCAGCGGCGTCACCCTTCTCCTCCTGTTTTCGCACCTCCTCCTTGCGGTCGTGAACTTTTTGCAGACTCGACTTGAGGTCGCTCACCTTGCCGGTGGACAGGTCAAGCTCAGAGAGGGCACTGGCAGTCTGCTTCGATGGAGTCTGTTCAACCATGGCTTATCTTTCTCAAATTGTCACGGGGAGAAGGAATGTGTGGATAGAGAATGAAAGAGAAAGTAAAAGATATGCGGAAATGGCGTCGGTTTTATATTTTTCGCGTCTGAAAAACAAGGGTGGTGTGGCGCGTCGTGGCGCGCGCACGCACTATGGCTCCGATCGCATTTACGCGTGGGTTAATAAATGTAGCCCATTTGCCCAATGCGGTAATCGACGCGCCTCAGACGTGTACCGAGTTGCCGGGCAACGCGTCCCCTCGCGTTCCGTGTTAAATTCCACGCCTCCTTTATGACGTGTCGACGCAATTCGGGGTTATCTGATCGCAGCCTTCCTCTTTTGTCAATTCCATCTGATAAAATACCCTGGGCCTTTGGCTAGTCTGGCGTATCCAGGTAATTCTGCTTCAACACGTCACGTTAACGCGTCGCAATTATTCCCGCGTATACCTAGTTATTCGATTTCCTTGTCAGCGGGTTTAGTAATGTTTCAATAATTTTAGACAACCGTCGCGTGAGTCGTGTTCCCCTGGAGACGAGGTCTTTCGCGTCCCCGACGCGTTCAACTCCTTCGGATGCCCGATGGCCTATACGCTGGCCGGCGTGCGGTTTGACGCGTTAATTGAATTCGATCGTCATTTATAGCCTCGTTTTGATATACCTTGTCTGTTAATGGGGCTCTGGGTGCATTAACGGGATGAGGCTCTCGACGCGTTTGGACTCGCCAAGGGGTATTCCGCTTTCAATTGCCTCATGCGTTTTAGAATCGGCGGGTAGTATAGTGAGCTTGACTCATTACCGGGTCATTCAATTGAGCCAACCGGCCATGCTACATTCGGCCAATTGTCAATGTACGCATCTCGTACGATATTGAAAGGGCCTTGATACAGAGGTATGAGGGCTCGAGAGTTGGAGGACTGACCTCGATATTCCACTACTAGTATACAAAAGATATTTGACGTCTTTAATCAAGAATTGTGTGCGCCCCCATTTTAACTATCATTTGTGTCCCCTCAACCGTGTCATGGTAGTTGAATGTCTGGTACCAGGGACCGTGCTAGCCTAGCGTCCAATGTACGAGTACGTTTTCAATGTGCAATCCAGTTCCGTACAAATAAAATATATGCAAAAATAAAAATATAGAAGGTCTATCACTCCTATTTACATCAACATTGACCGGTATGGCTGGCCCCCATGTTGTTGCTGTTGCTGGGGGGGAGGCCGATGCTGTGGAGGAGGGGAGGGCTGAACTTCTCTAAACTGTGGACCCTGCTTGCCATACGGAGAAATTGACCGCGGCTGCTGCATGTTCTCATAGTTCACTGGTGGCCGCTGCTGTGGTGGATAGCCACGCTGTTGCTGCGGCGGGTACTGCTGCGGGCCGTTTGGTCGCGGTCCCCGGCCATAGCCTTGAGGCGGCATGCCCTGTGGTGGTCCCTGGGGTGCCATTCTTTGCTGTGGCATACCTTGAGGCATACCTTGTGGTGGCATACCCTGTGGTGGACGCTGTTGTGGCATACCCTGTGGCGGACGCTGTTGTGGCATACCCTGTGGTGGACGCTGTTGTGGCATACCCTGTGGCGGCGGACGCTGGCCGTATGGAGACTGGCTTCGCGGACCCTGGGGGTGTGCATACTGCGGGTTTGGCTGGGCCATGTTATTGCCATATGGCGAAGTAGGTCGTCCATATGGAGACCGCTGTGGCTGGAGATCCGTGGTGCTCGACTGTGGGGAGGTGTTGGCGGTAGGATCAAACATGTTCACTGGTGGCGGGCGGACCTGCGAAGGCGACGTAGGCGAAGTCAGGTGCTGGTCCGAAAAGTCGAGCTCTTTACCACTCATACTGCCCACTGGTCGCCGTTTCACGTGCCCCCTAGGAGGAGAGGTTGGAGATCCCATTGCCTGGTTCATTGGTGGCTGGTGTGAGTTTGGCCCCAGATTCTCCTGCGAACCGCCCATGTTCTGTGGATGGTGGTACTGGTTTGCCGAATTGGGCGTCGGTGGTAGTGGAGAGTGTGGCTCTGGTCCTCGAGTCGGCAGTTCCAAAGACTGGTTCTCGTTCACTTGGATATTTGGAGGTCGCTGGCCCCGAAGACCACCCGGAACCTGATTAGGAGCCCGGGGAGCTGGTCGCTGAGCAACCGGCTGAGCCATTGGAGGCTGGGGGGAGGCAGACATTTGCTGCTGCTGCGGCTGCTGTGGAGAAGGACTTGGCATTGGCGACGCGCCACGAGAAAAGTTTGGAACTTCAGAACGGCCCGACTCGTCATCCGTTCTTACCGACGCCTGGCTCGAGTTTCGCTCAACAAATCGCGCGGGAGCCTGCAGCGGGTTCTGAGAACTCGAGGTCGACGAGGCTCTACTTAGTTCGCCAGTGCCTTTATAGCCCGCCTGGATCTTTCTAGCCAAAAGCTCCTTAATGTTAGAGCTCCATTCTCTAGTAGACCATTTATCCGACCCAGCCAGGCCCACAATCATCTCAACATCAGATGGTTCGAGGTAGTGCAGTTTGGGAAGAGTGGGCATGCCAAACAAGAGGGATCGCATATCGCTCTTGTCCGCGTTGAGCCGCTTGGGACGGCCATAGAGGTTAAACACATCGAGGCATGGAATAAGGAATCTAATAAGAGTCTCAAATCCCATAACGCCGGCGTGCGCCTCCGGCATCAAGAAGACAGACGCGTCCTTCTCCGAGTCGCTGTCGTAAAAGTTAACCTTGCCGTCAATCTTGATAAGGGTAGAATTGTTGACAAGAATAGATCGCAGGGGGTAAACCGCATAGGCAGAGAACCCGGCCGTCACCACGGCAAGAGGCGCCTTCTTCTTCTTCTTATTGTCTTCATAGAATGCAATTGTACCGCAGTACTTATCCTTCTTTTTCTTCTTCTTGTCGTCGGGGGTGACAACGGCCCAGCACTTCTTCCACGGCATGCCCGAGCCGAACCGCACCGAGACCCAATCCTCGTGGTTGTACTTGGTTTCGGCTAGCAACGTCTTAATGCCGTTGAGCTTGGAGCCCTTTGCCGACAAGAGCGCGCCCGTGTACGCCTCCTGGAGGCTGGTATATTCAAAAACGGAAAGCCGCAATGCTGCGGTCCATTGCTTGTGCAGATCTTTAGATGCAAACTGCAGCAAGAATCTATTCTTCATTGTGGTTGAGAGCACGATAATATTGGTGAGATCGCCGCTCGGAGAGGGCAAAACGTCAATTGACTTGAACGTGGCATCCGTAATATTGATGTAGGTCGGGGTGGGCTCTCCGTCCGCCTGGTTGAGAGCGTCCGCGTCCCAAATGCTAATCACAGTACCGGTAAGCTTACCGTACACCTCGACCCATCTTCTATCAATGACCGGTTTACCGTCTAAACACGTTAGTTTCCAAAAACACACAAGGAATAACCAGCGCCATTAGTAATTTCCCAAAATATCAATACCATCTTGTCGGTATTGCATATAAACGGCCTTGCCCCGGAGTTAGCGCATTACATTGTTGTTTGCTGGGGTGTCTCGGTTCGGTATGCAATATTCACCACCACATATGATGATGAGGGGCTAGGAGATCTGTAATGCCAGGGGGGGTAACCGACACACAGACACTTCAAACACAACCGAAATTTCACTGCCCCATCTCTATCATTACATCACAGGACAGCAATCCTCATTTGACAACAAACGGCCAAAATGACTCGGGCGGAAAGGGGTATATTCGAGGTATCTTGGTGAATTAACCGTGCAGGATGCATAAAGGCGTTTAGGAATAATGGCGCTGTAGCGGTTAGAAAGAGACAAACTTACCAGTATTCAAATCGGACAAGATCATAAAGTACCCATTAACGTAGTCTCGAGACTGATGCGCCGAAAGCAGCGTCAAAATTGGAATCATCTCCGGCGGAGTGTCCTTTGGGAACTCCGTCTCTACTGATGGCAGCGGGCCCGACATGGAGGGCGGTCTCCCAGACGGCAGCTGGGTCGCCGCGCTGATGGCCGCTGAGGCGCTCGCAGGGGCCCCGTAGTTGCTGAATCGCTTCTCACGCTTGGGAATCGACGGGGAGAAGCTGGAAACGTCCATCGTAGCTGGAGATCGGAAAATAGACCTCTGGGTAGGTGTAGATGGGGAGGGAGAAAACGATCCCATGATAGTCGATATATAACGCGGGTGGTGCGGCCCCCCGATTAAATCTGTAGGAAGCTGTGTGTGTTATGCGTGAGCTGTTAGTTTAGCAGGACGCGCGTAAGGCCTAGCCGTTGCACAGTGTACCAGTGGAATATCGCACCCAAGAAAAAAAAAAAAAGCAAATCCCGGAGAAGGGGGGTAAAAAAGCGGGCGCAGTTATTTATGGAATGGAGAACAGAAAGCCCCAAACAGAATGTGCAGCAGGGACGATTCGACCACGATGAAATAAGGGGAAGGAACGAAGAGCCACAAAAAACTAGATCGGACAACGCCTTCTCAATCTAATGGTATGGATAGGGGATGTTTACCCGGAAATAGGGAGGAAATATAGGTCGCTTGTGATCGAAAGTCAAGTACGATGATGATCCCGACTCTCAAAATAGAACACAACCTATTTCTAGTTGTACCGGTCCCAGCGAAAGACGAAGTTAACAATGATCCAACGAGAATGCAAAAGGGGGAACGCAAATGGCTGGTATCAAGTACCTTTTAAAGTTGCGACAAATGGTGGGCAATATATATACAACTTTTTTTTCCAAAGCCCTCTTGTTTCAATTCCTTTCTCGTATGTACGACACTAAACTAGTGTGGTTGCGCCAAGGTTACCAAGAGCTTGCCGAGCGTTGCTGGGAATTTGAGGACGCTTGTGATTGCAGGCAGGGACTGACTCGAAGGGAAAAGAAAGCGAAACAACCCATCCCCGAGGGGGGTCGGGGCCGGCTTATATACCAGCTATCAATTCACTCTGACGTAGTGCTTAGAGACACTTCATCGACAGTGTGGTGAGCCGCCCTCCCGCATGGAGGTGTCTACCCGAGCGTCCCGGTGCTGGCGTATAATTTGTGTATGCATAAAACTGTACTCGTAGCGCTCACAGAGGTCAAATTCCTGCCTCCAACGTGCGTCGCGGCCCTGCACCTTGGGGGGCGGTTCATTGGAATGTCATCTTTCTGGGCCCTCGTATTAGAGCATTCCTGCTGGGGTACCCACCCCGGTATCGGGGCTTCCTCATCTCCCGAGCCGTCTCTTGTCGGGTGACAAGGGAATGTCGCGTGGCCGTGCTATCACCTTCCATGCACCGAACTCGGCGCCGCACTGCTGCTTTGAGTAGCCGGCGCTGCAGATCGCTTTGATACATTAAGGTCAATTAAAACGGGATAGAATCCGTTGAATAACCCCTTGAGAGCCTTCACCCGACATGGTTTACTGCCATGGTTTTTCGTCAGACACGAGGGGGAGGGGGCGTAGTTTGGTGACGGGGGGCTGGAGACAACGTAACGGCGTCGGTTGACAGAATCATTGGGTACAATTAGGCAATAGATGGACCTCTGGAATTTCCACAACTGACCGTGTCTCGGGAGGGACTCGCCGTTTGTATCAGCCCGGATTATCATGGAACCGCCGTACTCACCGGGCTGGTGGACTGAATTGTACCCCAGAATATGGAAGACTACATTAATTGAATGAGAGATTTGGTAGAATAGTGAATCCATTGAAATATATATGCCAACGTGACTGGTTTTAGTCGTTGTAACTAAACCCGACAGAGCCGTCAAAGGTCCGCTTGAGCCCAATGGCCTCGTCAAGAGCCTCCTGCTGCGACTTGCTGTTGGGATCCAGGTATGGCGCCTCGCCATGGGTCGTCACTCGCACCGCGTGTCGTCGGTGTGGATAAAAGCCGTAGGTGGCAGAGTGGAAGGTCACTCGGTTGTCCCACAATGCAACATCATTCTTCTTCCAGTTGAGCCGCACCGTGTGCTCTTGTGAGGTTGCCAAAAGAGTGAACAGGTACTGCAGAATGGCATCAGACTCCCCCTTTGGAATGCCCTTGATGGCCCGTGTAAACCCGGGGTTGACGAATACCGACTTGTAGCCAGTGACTGGATGGGTTCGCACGACTGGGTGTTCAGAGATGATGGGCTCCCGTCGCACGGTCTTGCCATACTTTAACAGGTCATTGGCCTGCTCATGGGCACTGTGGAGCGCGGTCAACCCTTCCAGGTACTGCCGCAGCTGTGGCGAGAGAGAGTCGTACAATGCATAGCCAGATCCCCACACAGTGTGACCGCCCTCTTCTGGGCCGTCAAGCAGCTTGAGGGTAGTGTACCCAGCAGGTTGGAGCTCATAAGTGACATCAGAGTGCCACAGCTGGGTCTGCGTGTATGCCTGGCTTGGTGGCCGCTTGTCATCAGCGTATACAACGTGCACTTCCTCAAGGTTCTTGTCTTTCCAGGCCTTGGGCTGTGCAGTAGTAGCGTGGACATGGAGCTTGCCCCAGTATCGTCCGAGGTCAAGCTGCTTGTCAATGTCAAGGTCCTTTTGGTCTCGGAAGAACACGACCCCCCGGTGCGCAGTAAGCAGAGCCAATTCGTCCTTCTGAACATCAGTGAGCTCGGCCAAGTTGACGCCGTGGAGCTCGGTGCCAATGAGTGGGGTCAGATGCTCAACTCTCTCGGCAGCAGCGAAAAGATTGGGGTAATTGCTGTCGGCCTGGAGAGCCTTATCCTTGTACTCGAACTTTTCCAGTGGAGCATATTTGATATCTGGCCAGGCTGGAGTTAGGTCTTCAAACTCGTATTCGCCACTCTTGGATTTCTCAGAATCAGACTTGTTTCCCAGGAAAATGTCAAGAGCGCCTTTCCGAAGCTTGCTAGCCTTGTATGGGGCCAGACCAATAGTGTTAGTTGTAGCGGTGGCAGTTGGAGGAGACATTGTATGTTTGTGTATATTGTGGAGATAATACGGGAATCTACACGAGTTTATATACATTTGAATCCAATTGATCAATTGCTTGGTATTTCTAGTCATACCGATTGATTATCCCCCTGCTACTAATCTTGTCTGTTCCATTACCATCATCTCCACGTTCTATCACGCAATTCGTATGTTACAACAGCACCACCGGCCCCGGAATGCTTCGCTGCTGCCGTTGACTAATATTAAGCAGCCATATTGTACCAGAGGTACATAATCTACGAATAAGCGTAGGAGGTTATTATGGTTAGCAGGTAATATTGTACTACATTATGTGATAAGGGTCTCGAGAAATCACATCATAATCACACCATAGCAGTGCGGCTTTGACAAACTCCTCCCCACCGGGAATTTACCAACATTAAGTCAAGACCCATTTACAAGTCCATTCTCACATTGGCAGTATCATATCACTAGCTGCTCATGATTACCTTGAGCAGTATTTTTATTCGACCTTTATGTATGGCTTTGGAGGTGTATGCGGATCAGCGCTTGATGGCGGATGCGGCATGGTGAAATTTTACCCCATTCTGCATCATTAGCGAAGACACGGCAGATGCGGGGAACTACCGGTGATAATTATTTCACACTGAATTAAGCTGCATCATTAGCGCACTCCGCGTTATTAATCTCGCAGTTGCCTAGGGGTGCCACAAGGATGGAGCTTGGGGTCCTCCAATGCGGCATTTTCACTTGTCGTATTAATAGTAAACCCATGTGCGTTTCGTCTGAATGTAGAGGGCTAAGCCACGATAAGGGGGAAAGAAAGGGGGGTGTTGGTGGAGTACATATCGCTGCATAATGGAGATTTGGTTTGAGATTGTAGATTGATCGATTAGAAAAAGAATTTTACACGGATACCTATCAATTGCGATAGGGGACAATGATTCGACCAAAGTCTTCTTCCTTGACGTTTGCAAGCTCAGAATAATCGGGGAATGCAATCGAGTCTCGCTTCAACAGAGGATAGAGCACCGTTGTCAGCTTATCATAATACAACTTGTACATCTTCCCGCTAAAGTGGAGCCCATCGGGAAGGTACTCTGCCGTGGAGATGTCGCTGGTCACCAGCCCTGGGGTATCGGGGGCTAGATTGGTGTAATCCTCCACCGCATAGCCTAGGTCTTGGGCCAAGGCCTCCCACAGGTTGACAAAGTACGTACCTTTATTCTCTGCCACCCCCTTACAGGCTACCATGTACTGGGCAGTGCGGGCGTTGGAGAACTCCAAGTCTAGAACCTGCTTTGTGGTATTGGCATCACTCATTGTGGGGGATACCAGTACAATCTTAATTTCGGGTACCTTGACCCGGGCATAGTTGACCATTTCTTCCAGATTCGTCTTGTATTGATCAATTGGCACGTGCTGCCACGTTGGCGCAGCATCATTTGAACCAAGGAAGATGACCAAAACCTCAACGTCCTTGGTCAAAACCTGAGGGAGCACGTACTTTCCGTGTGCGGTGTTGTAGCCGCTGTACCCCCTGAACACCACGTCGTACTGTCGGTGGAGGTCGTGCACCACCGCCGTCCCAAGCGAGAAGGACAGCTCAGGATCGGTCGACCCTTTGGTGATGGAGTCACCAAAAAACATGAGCTTTGGCAAACAGAACGGGTGCATCTTCAATCTTTCAATCTCAAGTGTTTGATAGTCTGGAAGTTGCAGATGAAAGCGATCTCTCCTGTTGGAAGCGTAATCGGACTGCCATAAGACGGTTTATTTCTACTCACTTTACGGGATTTTGGATTAGAAATTACTTCGCTGTACTGATAACAGACTTGTAGTAGCCGACCAGCATATAACTTTGCTATCCCGAGCCGACTACCATATAGCCCTGCTATCCCGAGTTTCCGGGATACGGTCATGTTCAGAACAGTATTCGTGACCTCCGAGGGATGAGAATAGTCAATTAACAAGAAGGAATATTAACAAGAAGGAATAGGATGACTACTATGGAAATGAATACAACTAGTCCTACTGTCAACAGTATACCAACACGTTGAAGCACAAAAGCTATTCAATATTGGCTAATAATATTCCGTTGCGATGAATTAAACATTTATTCGGGGAAGATCCTCGGACCCATGGGCCGAAAAATTCAATATTGGACAGCAGTTGCAAACCAACCATTCACTTAGCGAACATGTCTGGCTGTATTGTGGAGTTTGTGAACGAAGCGACGGCGATTGCGCAGCAGCACAAGTGTGCTGGTGTCGCGTTCGCCGTGTTGGCGTCGATTGGTCTGTTCAAGCTGACCACCATTGTGCTGTCCTATTTCGCGGTAGTGTTTGATCTGTGGGTGCTTCCTGGGGTCAGCATGAAGAAATACGGGGGTCGATCTGGTGCATGGGCCGTAATTACCGGTGCCTCTGACGGTATTGGCAAGGAGTTTGCCTACCAATTGGCGTCCAAGGGCTTCAACGTGGGCCTAGTGTCGCGAACTGCCTCCAAGCTTGAGGCTCTAGTTGAGGAGATTGAGCAAAAGTACAAGGTCCAGGCCAAGTACCTTGCGTTTGACGCGTCCGCCGATGATCCCAAGAACTACGAGGCGTTTGAGGAGTTTGTTACTGAGCTTGGCGGGGTTACTGTTCTGATCAACAATGTTGGCCAGTCCCACTCGATTCCAACTCCGTTTTTGGAGACCACCGAAAAGGAGATGCGGGATATCATTACCATTAATAACGTTGCCACTCTCAAGTTCACCCAGATTGCTGTTCCCAAGATTATCGAGTCGGTCAACGCCAAGAAGGTTGCCAAGCGAGGTCTTGTTCTTACCATGGGCTCCTTTTCTGGGCTCACCCCAACCCCATTGCTGGCTACTTACTCTGGTTCCAAGGCCTTCCTCCAGGCGTGGAACACTGCAATTGCCCGAGAGCTTGCTCCACACAAGGTTGACTGCCAGCTGGTTCTGTCTTACTTGGTGACGTCTGCCATGTCCAAGGTACGACGAACCTCGGCGCTCATTCCAAACCCAAAGCAGTTTGTGCGAAGCACGGTGCGAAACATTGGTCGACGAGTTGGTGCTCAGGAGCGATATGCTACCAGTACTCCATACTGGTCCCATGCGCTGTTCCACTGGGCCATTGAGACTTTTGTTGGTGTGTGGTCTCGAGTGACCGTCAATATTAACTACAAGATGCACGTCGACATTCGAAAGCGAGCGTTGCGAAAGGCTGCTCGAGAGGCTGAGAAGGCTGCCAAGCAGAAATAATTATATAGTCGAGCGATAAATTATTTCAAGTCCATTGAAGGCACAATTCGAAAGCCGACGTTGCGAACACACATCAATGGGGGTTCACGCCCCCTTGATCTTTTGTTACCAAACCGTTTAACATTCAACAGGCTCTCCGCGTAGCGGAGCCCCAGGGGGTCTGGGGGACTGGTCCCCCAGGTAATTGCTCCTGTAGTGTATTCGAGGGCCAGCCCTCGAGCTCCCGTAGCGGGGGCTCCGCCCCCAGACCCCTGGGCCCTATACAAGCGGATGTGAATTAACGTTAAATCTCCGTGAAGCGTACTTGAAGGCACAAGGCACTGGAATTCAATGCACGGTTTAATAATACGTATACTGTCTCCTACTAAAAGTGCCATGTGCTCTAGGCCCGATCGACAGTTATCGTATCGCGGAATGTATGCGTTATAATAGATGGCTGGTTGTAAGGGCTAAACGGAATGCACGGCTGTTGCGATTGCGGGAGTGCGGCTGTAACGCTACACGGTAGCTTACCGGCGACCATAACCTGGATCCCCCGGGAATATGTCCAAAATATCCCCCCGACAATCCAAGCCCAGGAGTCTCTCCTGTAACGCGTCTCATCTATAGCTGCAGCCTGCCAAAAGTTATGCCTTCGTGTCATCTACATCCCCTGCGATCGATGCCTAATGCAACGCGTGTTGAAAATACAAGCGGGCGCAACACCCTCCTACCTGTATTGACAAGACGGGTGAAAAACATAAACAAACCACAAAACAGTTTGAAAAAAAGCGACCATCGACCGCGTAGACCCCACGCTCGTTCGCACGGTTATTTCCCCTGTCCGGAGATAGATAATAAACAGATACCCATAATACCTCGTAGGCTTTTTTTTAATTTTTGGCTGTAAACACCCGTAGAAATGTCGGAGCTCAGTGATTATCACCGGCTCGAGAAGGTTGGCGAAGGTAGGTACACCAAGACGCGTCGCTATGGCGGAACTAACTCAACTTCCAGGCACATATGGTGTTGTTTATAAGGCGCAGGACATCAAGAATGGCAACCGGCTGGTTGCGCTCAAGAAGATTCGGCTCGAGGCCGAGGACGAAGGGGTTCCTTCGACCGCGATCCGGGAGATCTCTCTGCTCAAGGAGATGCGGGACGACTACATTGTCGCGTTGTATAACATTGTCCACTCGGACAGTCGTAAGCTGTATTTGGTGTTTGAGTTCCTAGATCTTGACCTTAAGAAGTACATGGAGTCGATCCCCGAAGGGGAAGGGCTTGGGTCCCCCATGGTGAAGCGGTTCATGAGCCAGTTGATCAAGGGCACCAAGTACTGCCACTCGCATCGGATCTTGCATCGAGACCTCAAGCCGCAGAATCTGCTTATTGACAAGGAGGGTAACCTCAAGCTTGCCGACTTTGGTCTGGCGCGAGCGTTTGGGGTGCCGCTGCGGACCTATACCCACGAGGTGGTGACGCTGTGGTACCGGGCGCCTGAGATTCTGCTTGGAGGGCGCCAGTACTCTACGGGTGTAGACATGTGGTCCATTGGATGCATTTTTGCCGAGATGGTGACGCGAAAGCCACTTTTCCCCGGCGACTCTGAGATTGACGAGATTTTCAAGATCTTCCGGTTGCTGGGTACTCCAAACGACGACACATGGCCCGGCGTCACGTCCTTGCCGGACTTTAAGACGACCTTCCCCAAGTGGACGCGGCAGAGTTTGCGGACTGCGGTTCCGGGGCTCGACGACGAGGGCATTGATCTTCTCGAACAACTTCTTGCATATGACCCAGCGATGCGAATCTCGGCCAAGCGGGCGATCCAGCACCCGTACTTTGAGGGCGGTATTAGCGACCGAGGAAACTCCACCGAGTCCTCCGTGGCCGAGAAGTCCAGCTCCCTTATCGCAGTCTAACTTTTTATTATTACCAGGATTATAGTGTATTGACCAATGAGTATTTATCTGAGTATACGGATCACAAACTATCGTAAGCGATCACAAGCGATAAGCAATTCACAGGCGAATCGTTATGCAATTCAGTAGGCTATTTAGCGATGCACATAGCTATGGTATAGCCCGCATGTCTCTAGGAACCAGCTCTTTCAGGGTCCACAGTTGATCTGCAGCGACGGATAAACTTGGCCGTCGCTCTAGTGTACCCGGTACCCCACTACTACTTGCCGACAATTGTCCACTGTACTCGGATATAATCCTCGGTACGGCCAACCAAGTTGCAGCTAATAATCAGTTCACCGGAGTCCAATATGCAAAGCCACCACAGTAGCGTGTAGAACCCACAAAAGCCCAGAATTGTATCACTGTTTACTACATAATTACCCATTAACAATCCTCGGTTATCCAAAGTACTGCTCTAACAAACTCGATAATACGACAAGTGAATAGACAATAATAAGGACGCTTGCGGTACAACCCCTCTTTGTGGACCCTAACCAAGGGGTTAGCAACAGCCGCGCGACCTGCTTGTAGCAGCCGTGCGATCGACGCGTAAGCTATGCACATTCCGGGATTACCCGAATGAAGCGAAAAAAAAAAGGCCGAGTCTATTCCGCTGGCGAATTTCCCGGTGTGCGAAAGCGGCTGCAAAGTCCGCCCGAAAGCACAACGTGTCAGAGTCAGGGATATCGCTCTATCTCAGATCACAGTAGATACCGCATCGCGGGAGGGGCAGCCGCAGCAGGCGACGAGGGGAGGCCGTGCGAGGTGTGTACCCAACTACCCAACTGTTGAGGACGCGCATTGAGGGGAAGTAAAAGGGGGAAAAAAGGTGCATAGCCGTGCGGTATGGAGGTGTAGGGTCATTTTGGAGAGGGTTTTAGATGGATATACGCGATTAGAGTACATATATAGCCTCGGGCCCCCCCTCTCTCTTTCCAACCTTGACTCTTCCCGCTCGATAAAACCACCGGCGACCCGTTCTCCATACACTAATTGGACCTACTTTAACGATGGAACAGAAGATTGTAATGACCCACGCTCCACCGGAGAAGCTCAAGAAGAAGCCCGTCAACTTTTCCAACATTCTGCTGGGGGCCGGGCTCAACATGTTCGAGGTGACGACCCTGGGCCAGCCGCTGGAGGTGACCAAGACGACCATGGCGGCGAACCGAAGCGACACGTTTGTCCAGGCGATTAGCCGAATCTGGGGCCGAGGCGGCGTGTTTGGCTTTTACCAGGGCCTTATCCCATGGGCGTGGATCGAGGCCTCGACCAAGGGCGCTGTGCTGCTCTTCGTGTCGGCCGAGACGGAGTACCAGGCCAAGACGCTCGGGGCTTCGAACTTTGCGGCCGGTATTAGCGGCGGTATGGTGGGCGGCCTGGCCCAGGCCTACCTGACGGTGGGCTTTTGCACCTGCATGAAGACTGTTGAGATCACCCGGTCGAAACAGGCTGCGAGCGGCGTGGTTCCGCCCTCGACCATGCAGGTGTTTATGGACATTTACCGCCGAGAGGGCATCCGGGGCATCAACAAGGGTGTTAATGCGGTCGCCATCCGGCAGTGCACGAACTGGGGGTCGCGGTTCGGTCTGTCGCGTCTCGCGGAGGAAGGGATCCGGAAGGTGACTAACAAGTCCGAGGGCTCCAAGCTCAATGCGTACGAGAAGATCCTGGCCTCCGTGGTGGGCGGTGGTCTCTCCGCGTGGAACCAGCCCATTGAGGTGATCCGAATCGAGATGCAGTCCAAGACCGAGGATCCAAACCGTCCCAAGAACCTGACCGTCGGCAAGACGTTCAAGTACATCTACCAGTCGAGCGGCCTCAAGGGCCTCTACCGGGGCGTCACCCCGCGGATCGGACTCGGGGTCTGGCAGACCGTTTGCATGGTCGGACTCGGAGATATGGCTCGTGAGGCTGTAGCCAAGCTTACCGGAGACACTCCTTCGGCTAAACACTAGAGACCCCAGACTTGTGCATATGTAATCCAGCCTATTTATTATCGCCTATTAAAAGTTATTTCTTTTACCCCGAATATCGGCCGGCTTTCGCTCCACGACCGGAATTATGGACCCAGCCGCACCGGAAACGGCCCAATGCCAAGGTGAATTAACGTTAAATCAGAGCGTCCAGCTGCCGGTGATTGGTGTCTTCGAGGGCCAGCCCTCGAGCTCCCGTAGCGGGGGCGCTGCCCCCAGACCCCCGTTACACAATTCGTTACGGGGTTCTAGGGGCGGAGCCCCTGCTACAGGGGGTCTGGGGGACTGGTCCCCCAGGTCAACTGCCCCCGTAATGTCTTCGAGGGCCAGCCCTCGAGCTCCCGTAGTTGGGGGCAAGCCCCCAAACCCCCTCGGGGGCCCCAGGTCAATTCAGCGAATTAACGATCTATAACTGTCTAAATGCAAGGATTAATTACTTTGGAAGCACTGGCCGCGACTGGGAGAGGCGGCGGTACTTTTTGTTACGGTCGCCTCCGACTCGGTCGTAGAGGTAGAGGCCGAGGAAGGTTAGTAGGATGCCGCAGCCCTGGATGAAGGACACCTGCTGGCCGAACCAGACGATGGCGCAGGAGATGACGACGATGCGCTTGATGAGCCCGGCGACGGAGTAGGTCACCGGGGTGACCATGCCGAGCACCTGGAAGGCGAGCACGTTCTGGAGAAAGTGGGTGAATCCATTGCCCAAAAACGCCATGAGCAGCTGCGGCGTCGACATGGCCGCGTCGCTCGAGGCGAAGAAGGCGCCGCGGCTGAGGGCGTAGTCCTTCATGAGCCCAATCCCCTCGCTGAACAACCACAGCGGGGAGGTGAAGATAAATGCGAGCGACGAGCAGTAGCACAGCACGTTGAGCTTGTCCAGCTTGTTATCCTGATCCGGGGTCAGCAGCTTCTTGGCGAACATGTTCTGCGAGACGAAGATGAGCGACGAGCACAGCGCGTACACCAGCCCAATGAAATTGGCCCGAAACTCGGCAGAACACGTCATGACGACCCCAATGGTGAGCGGGATCAGCGTCAGATACGTCTTGGCGTCGTAGTGGACCCCGTACAGGATGCGGTACGCGGCCACCGTGTAGAGCGGCGAGAGCGCCTTGATGGTGTGGACCAGCGATACGGGCAGTATCTGCGTCGCCTTGTGCGTGAAGATGTGGCCCGACAGCTGGAAGAGCGCCATGGGCGCCGTGGTTAGAATGATCTCCCGTGTCGGGAGCCGCAGCCCAGCGGGCGTAACGAGCCCTCGCGGCAGCACGGTGTAGAACCGGTGCCATCCTTGCGACAGCTGGATCGTTACAAGCCCAAACGCCACCGCGAGCATGAATTGTACCATCGACAGCGTCACCGGGTACGGAAACGTGTCGAGAATGGACTTGGCCAGCGTATTCGACATGGCCGACGTCGAGTACCACCCGAGGCACACCAGCACCAGCGGCACGCTCACCGGCACCGCCAACTGGCGAATCGCCTGCTGGCCCGACTCGGAGAAGGACCGCGACCGCTGGCGCGGCCCAGAGGTAGGCAGCTTCCCAACCGTGGGCGGGCTCTCTCGAGTGCGGTTGAACAGGGCCTTGCGGTCCCCGCCAAAGGACCCGCTCTGCCGCGGCGTGTGCGACCGGGTCTCGGGGGCGACTCCGTCTATCGTCGACGTTTGTGAGTGCATGGAGGGGTGTGTGAGCATGAGTGGAAACGCCCTCGATGAACCTTGGTATTATCTTTGTGTCGCTGGCGCAGCCAATAAGTGAACCAAATGCCACCTAATGGTCAGCCCCGATTTGGGAAATATTACGCCTCATCTCGGATAAACTATTTATAACCGCTATTTTTAATATATCGCGCCGGGTTGCCAGAGGCCCCAGAGCGGGTGGGTTCTGGGTTGTTCTCGAGGTATTACGAGTTATTTCCGGGTGGAAATGAGCGCTTTTGCCGCGTTTTTACCTAGCTTTGATGGGGCTTCAACGGCCCTGGCAAATGGATCGGCGATTCACCTTCCTAAACAGTCTTGAAAAATTTTAAGCCGCGTGCGGCGGGTGCGGCTCACCCATCATGTACAAAATTCCAGCATACCAAGTCACAAAACCAATAATTGTAGCAATGGAGCCGTCCACGGGCTGAACAGCTCGTCGTGGTATACGCATGCCGGTTGGTGAGGTAACTCCCGGTAAATTAGCCGGGAACCGGAGACACTTCGACACGCGTCCACTTGGAGAGTATACGGGGATATGGCAAAGCGCAGTGTGCCTGCGATCCTAGCGGCGTTTGCCGTGCTATTCATCGCCGCGATATACCACTCGTATGTCTTGTACTTTCCAGATGCCGACGGGTGTGGCCGGGTGCGAATGTGGCCCTCGTACGCCCGGCTCTCGACCTTTACCAAGGACCACAGCCGGATGGCTGAAAAGTACTCGGTCCATTGGTACCGCGAGGGGAACGGCGTAGATACTACTGTCGTGCCCCAGGGAGTGCCGGTGCTATTTGTCCCTGGACACGCGGGATCCTACGGTCAGGCGCGGTCGCTGGCGTCGTACTGCTCGCGAAAGTCCCATGCCAACTCGTCCTTGCCGCGGTTCGACTTCTTCACCGCTGACTTTACAGAGGATTTCACCGCGTTCCACGGGCGTACCATGTTGGACCAGGCAGAGTACCTCAATGACGCAATTGCGTTCATTCTGTCCCTCTATTCGCACGACAATGCGCTTCCCGGACACCCAGTGCCCGACTCGGTCATTGTGATTGGACATTCCATGGGCGGTATTGTAGCCCGGTCACTGGTGGCGCTTCCGAACTATATCCCGGAGTCGATTAATACCATTGTGACCTTGGCGTCGCCGCACACTATCCCACCCTTGACGTTTGATCGCGACATTATGACCGTCTATGACCTGGTCAACCAGTACTGGAGGCTTTCTTTTGCACATGACGGGGAGAGCAATCCATTGGAGGACGTTTCGCTCGTCTCAATCACGGGCGGGAAGCGCGACGGCATGGTGCCGGCTGATTACTGCGCAGTGTCCTCGGTAGTGCCCCCATCAAACGGATTCACCACTTATACCTACTCCATGCCCAGAACCTGGACCGGTGTAGACCATTTGGCGGTCGTATGGTGCGCTCAGATGCGCAATCTTGTGGCAGACTCCCTCTTCGAGATCGCCGACCCCCACTCGCCGCTCAAAACCAAGTCCCTACCCCAGCGAATGTCTGCATTTGCAGACTTACTTCTCTCTGGTTTCGAAAGATACCAGTATGGGACTGAAAAGTCGGGGCCTCGTACTCTGGCCGACTACTCGCTTGAACCTGAGGCACTAGCCGCAGACTCCAAATCCTTTGCCCATTCTGATAATGGAGTGGTCCTGAGAGGAGAAGACATCCCCCCTCAGTTCATGTACCATTTGGCCCGCAATGGGGAACCCTCTGTGGTTACAATTGCCACGGACGTGACCGAGCTGACCATCCGCCTGTGCAAAATCGCCGATAGCCTAAACTGCTCGGCCCCGCTAGATCACGAAGCGTACATCCTTCCAAAATCATCACTGCAATCGCTTTTCCCCCACGATAGCTTGGGAGAGGATTACATGCGGTACTGGCAATATGAGTTGTCTGAATTTGATGCAATTGTCGTCGACGCAAAGCCTCACGGGTTTGTTTCTATCACTCAGCACTCGAACCACCACAACACAGCCCTCTATCCATCATTGCTATTTTCCAAGCGAACTACAGTGCCTGCGGGTGTCATGACGGACATTTCCTTGCATGGCGCAACAAATGATATTATCGCATACAAGGCTGTCATCATTGCTGACCCTCCGGAAACCGAGACTTTCAGCCCCATCATCCGCCAGTACGTTAAAGAGCCATTCGAGGCCCGATTCCACGTCAACGTTAGCCCTCGTAACCCTGCCCACATTACATTTGGTGGCTCGGGGCCATTTTTGCCCTATGATAGAGAGTCGCCGAATAACTTGCACCTACAGGTATTCACTCCTTCCTCTCCTTCCGGTGAGTGTCAGGTAGTGGTAAGCGTAGACTGGTGGGCTACCCTCGGGAACTTGGCGCTGAGATACCGCATCTTGGCTGCTACTTTCCCCATCGCCGTATTGGCAATTGTCATCTTGATCCAGGCAGCTAGCTACAACCACAAGGGCAACTTTTTGTCTGTCCACGAGGCGCTGACCTGTTTGTGCCGCCCGAAAATCCTTTGGCCGCTATTATCGGTGCTGGCACTAGGGAATTGCATCCTCTCAGTCGACTGGATGCGTAATCTCATTAGATGGTTCCAGATACCCAGTGAAGCAGCTAATATGAATGCGCTCCACAAGTTCAACCCCCAGCTAGTGCAAACAGACATGTACCTGGGGCTTCAGGACTGGTATGCCTGGCCTCTGGGACCAGTGTTCTTCCTTGCCGCTATTGGTATTTGTACCCTGGTTTGGAGTATTACTCACTTTAGTCATGCTGCTGGATATGCAGCTAAAGTTACTGTGTTTGGCAAACCGTCCCCATATGCTTCAAAGCTACAACGAGACTCGTCTCGAACACCAACCTCTAAACGGCTCATTATTGTCGGGGTAATTTCCCTCGCTGTCATGTTCGCCGTTCCATTCCAGCTTGCATTCTTACTCGCAGCTCTCATGCAATGTGTCAACACTGGATATGCCTACGCAGCTACTAAAAAGTCCACCGAGCAAACCGACTCTTCTATTCGACGAATGCGAACAAACGCCTACAACTTTAACCTTTCACTCTCTCTGCTGCTACTTTGGACAGCAATTGTCGACGCTCCAATCCTCATCGTTTGGGTGCACAACCTGGCCAATGTAAAAGGCGCTGCATTAACTCCATTCTCATCTCATCACAATATTTTGTCTGTGTTGCCTGTCCTCTTGGTGGTGGAGAACATATCTGCGGGAAACAATATGATCCCACGCATGAACAATCTACAACACTCTGTCACTCGCGCCTTTTTGTGTTTGATGGTTTACTACGCTATCGTCTACGGCATGCTTCATACGTACATGCTCCACCATCTGACAAACATTTGGTGTGGATGGCTACTGGTGCTTTACTTGGACGATCCAGGTACACGCCAGCGAATGCCGCGTCGATTAAAGCAGAATCGATTTGTATACTAGAGTATATCATAAAAAAACATACATGTACATTATTAGCATGAACATTGGTGTAAATGTGTTAGTAGACATAATGCATAAAGTCTCATTACCTGGACATGGGATTGAAGATAGACCGCTGCTCTTTCTTTTTGGCCTCCTCTTTTTTCTTCATCATCTTTTCAATTTTGCCCTTGCCGGGGTCTCGGCCGTGGAACTGATGAGACAAGTGCTTGTATGCTCCCTTTGAGTCTAGCTCGTTTCCTTCATTGTCGTAGTACTTTAGTGAAACCTCCGGCTTATAATCCTGGAAGAGCGCTTCAATGGCTCTGCTCATTTCTTCGGTCAGTCTTTGGTTGCGCTCTTGCTGGTACTCTTCTCGCTCCCGCGGGGTCAAGTGACGTAGAAGCGACTCTTCCTGCTCTTTCTCTTCCGCAGCCTTGCGCTTAAACTCATTCTGAATCCGTTGCATTTCCAACCGGATTCGTGATTGGTTCTTGCGCCTTTCATCAGCCTCTCTCTCAGCCGCAGTTTTCTCTTTAATGTGCCCTGTAGATCTCAACAGCCGCAAGGTATCGCCCAACCCTCCAGAAATAGTAGGAGCTTGTGACGAAATAGACTGCACCGCAATGCTTGGTTTAACCTCTTCCGTGGTATCCACAGAGGTACGGCTGGAAACCTCAGTCTCAGGAGTAGGTTCTACTGTCATTTCTTCGTCCTCCTTATCACTCTCATCTGCAGGCAAGTTAATGGAAGAAAGGAATTGCGTTGTGTCGTTTAACAAAACTCCATTGGTCGCATTCTCCTCTTCAATCGCAGCAAACTTGTTTTCCATGATCCTGTCAATAGTTTCCTCTGCCGTGTCCACCCTGGCGGATTTCTCCTTGAGCACTTTCAGTCGGTTCTTGGCCAACCGTGCCTGCACGTCATAATCATCATCTCGTTCTGCAAAACCTTCCTTCATTTCCTCATCCTCTTCGTCCATTTTCCGTCGCTTCACCTGAGAAAGGATTTGAGGCTTGCTTGTCTTCTTTCGTTTCTTGAACTTTGTAGGCTTGGAACTTGATTTGGCCTTGAGTACGTCCTTGGACACGTCGTCAAAGTCATCGCTTGCAGTACGCAGCTCCTGTTTGACTGCCACTTCTTCCTCCTCCTTTTTAATCGGGTTTAAAGAGCTTCCAGTAAGAACGAAAAATTCTTCTTCTTCCTCATCGTATTTTGCCAGCATGCCCTTTTTATCGTCATCGTACCCATTGTATCGTCTATGGCGTGTTTTCTGAGTCTCTTGATGCTTCTCATGCTGTCTCTTTTGCAACAGTTCAGAAGAAACAAGTTCGCCTTCTTCATCGTCAAGAACCCCAGTATCCTTGAACGTCAATTCGGTTCCCTCGGGCAGGTTTTCAAAATCCTCCAGTGAATGGCCAACCTTCAGACCCGCAAGATCTTTCTCAGAGTACGTCTTACTCTCTTCCTCTGCCAGTTTTTTTTCAAATTCCACCAACTTTTCGCTCTTACTTGGACCGCCTTTTTTCAAATTTTTCAAAAAAGATTTAACTCCAGTCTTCTTGTTTCCTTCGTCGTCCAAAAGACCCTTTTGTGTATCATATTTATTCAACAATCGCTGACGGTCTGCTTCTTCACGGATTTCAGCATCAGCGGAGGCTTGCTTGAGCTCCACCTCGGCTTGTTGCTTCCTTTGCCAGTTTTGTCGCGCAATAGTATCTTGGTCGGCAGTGCTAACATAGTCTGAACTGATAGACTGTAATCCTAAAAGGTTTCTGAGTCGGTTCTTGCTGTCTACTGATATGCTCTCGTCCTCCTCAACCTTCACTTCCGGCTCCTTTTTGATCGGCTTAGGCTTATCGTCTACTGGGATCAGAGGCAAGCCAAGCTGAGCTCGGAGTTTGTTTGTCTCGTCTAACGAGATCTCCTGTATTTCACCCATACTGCAGCGTTCGTATCGATCTTGATCTCAAATGATTAACAGCAATTTGGAGCTCGGATAGATGACTAATAATGGTCGACGGATTAGTAATCATAATGATGTGCTACGACGAAGAGACGAAGGTGCATCCGGGTTAAGACCTAAACTACCTGGTATGTCAATTGCAATGAGTAGTATTTCTCTTGTGTTTCTAAAAGTGTTCTGCAGGCACAATTGTCATAAATCAGATTTTTAGTCGACTTTTTGGTCCAGGTACGGTATAGCTCTTCTGTTCCCAGGAATTTGCTTAACATTTCCAATTAAAGTGGAATAAATTTCCCTCGTTGGTAGATTGTAGGATCCTGCGGTCAGCATGTCATGGGAGTCGACCTGTGCCAAGAAAGCTGTAGCGCTAATCAGTTCCACTGTTGTACCCACACCATCTATTTTACACCATCTCTATTTTATTCGTGTAAGCATCTAACTGTATATTGTATATTGATAATACAATCCTGACCAAAAGTTAACAGCCAATAAAATATAATATTACTTCATTGGAGACTAAACCCCATAGGGAGCGGTTATCTGGATCATCGGTCATACGTCGGGCATCATCTTAAGATCAACGGGAGGTCATCGGTGGACGATCTTTGCATTAACTCCTACAATAGTAACCAATCTAAATGATACTCTCCGAATCCACTAATAGTAGATTTCAACTTGATACTAATAATGACGATTGCACCTATTATAGCTCGGTTCGGTTCACCGGGTGCATCGACTGACATACAAATATAAATACCGGTAAGTATATTTGCATTGTGGAATCGCTAGCAAGTTGTTGACAAACATGAAAAAAGTGCTACTAACTGGTGCCTCAGGGTTCCTCGGGACTTGGATTACCAAATACCTTGTACAATCCTCGTATTCAGTGGTCGCGACTGCCAGATCTGCTGATCGTATCGAGTGGATGAAATTACACCACCCTGGTTTAGTTAACGTTCAATGGGAAATTGTTGAAGACGTTCAGCAGGAGGGAGCTTTCGATGGGATTTTGAACAATAATCCTGATATTACGGCAGTAATTCACACCGCATCACCATTTCATATTCCAAAACGAGATCCCATGGCTGAAATGGTAACGCCTACAATTGAAGGGGTAAAGAATATCCTCAAGGCAACAACGCGACTTGCTCCCCAAGTTAAACGAGTGATACTTAGCTCCTCCTATGCTACAATGGCGGATGCAAGGCAGTACAATTCTAGTTTCACGGTTAACGAGACATCTTGGAACAGCATGTCATGGAAAGATGTCCATCAATTAAAAGAACCCGGAGAAAAGGGAGATTTTATATCATCGGTACGAGCCTACCAAGCAGCAAAGCAACTGGCAGAAGAGGAATTTTGGAGATTCATTGACAATGAGAAACCGAATTTTGATGGCCTTGCGCTTTGTCCTGTTTTAATTTACGGCCCTTTGGAGCAGAGAGTTGAATGCCCCGATACGTTCAACTTTTCAGTTCAAAGCATTTATTCGTTGCTGCATACCACGCCTGGCGCGTTAAATCTATCGGCCAGAGATTATACAGTCTTCATTGACGTGAGGGATGCCGCCAAAGCTCATGTTTTGGCAGTTGAACAGCCCGCATCACCAAGACGCTGGCTGCTGGCTTCTGAGTATGACCATCCTCAAATGATACTCGATATCATCAACCAAAATTTCCCAGAATTAAAAGGTCGGATAGCCACAGGGAGCCCAATTACCAACGCCGAACATGCCAAAAAAATTGGCGCTTATCCAATTATCGACGACCAAAATACAAGAAAAGCATTGGGGTTCACGTATCGTAGCCTCACCGAATCTATCATTGACACCGTCAAGTCAATGAATGAACTTGACAGAAAGTGGGGTATTAATTAGTTTTCAAGGATTGAACTTGGTAGACATTTGGGCCAATAACCCGATTTATCACAATGCCTTTATCTTGTAAAAGAGTTTTGGCACTGGAATTAAACATAATTGATCTCAGTACCCCTCCTTTTATCACGGAATCCATGTGGTATACGGCCCTTTTTCGATCATAGAGCGGAGCAACATGGTCGATCTGCATACTTATAAGAGGCGTGTTTGTACGCTCAAAGTGAGCTATGCCCTGTTTCGTAAGTCCATTAGCTGCCGCAACAATTATAATTGTTTTATTTTCGTCGTCGCTCCCCATGACATGGTAGGAGTAGACACCGTCCATTTCACGAAGTAATTTCCCCGGAACCTTGGTTTTAGAGCTCTTGCATTGGACAATGATTTGTAAATCGTTTTCTCCCCCAACGTTCCATCGCCCTCTCAAATCCACACCTGTGTCTCCAGCGCCACCACAGCGCATAAGCTCCGCTCCGAACAGACGCTCTAGAGTGTACTTGACATTGTACTCATAGGCCATACCCTGAAAAGTGGTAGTTTTATTCGGCGGATTCGACTCGCAGAATTTGAGAAAGGATTGCAGGTCATAGTGCGGCTGCGTAAGTGTTGAATAACACCTTAAAGTTCTCATAAATCTTGGAATATTCATATTTAATGCTTGATCCTGTCTCGTGGAAAAGCCCAGTAATGTTTCGTGGGGTGCACATAACGGGTAACGCGTAAATTACCCAGCCAAAACTGCACGCGTTGACTTGGGCAAATTCGGTTGACGTTTTCTGTGATTTTACGAGAGACCATAAACTAATAATAATACTACTTAGTTACAAGTTGACGCTTTAATTGCCAGTTCTCTAATCCTCTCCATGGCGATAACTCTCCATGGCGACCTGCTGGAGTGCATCCGGAATATAAGGTGAAATAAAAATATTTTTTGGTGAATTTATTTACGCCGTTCCCAACATTCTCCTTCATTTCTAGCCTTAAGACGGTACTAACCACCAATAGAGGAGACGGACGGAGATATGGAAGACACTAATACTGCGGCATCTATAGCGTCTACCCATGAGGTTGCCAGGGAAGTCGAGGCATTGATGAATCAGATGATTGCAAAGATGGAGAATGTCGAATCAGATTTGATTAAGAGAAGTAAGTGACCATCGTGTTTCCGTCAATCGTTAAAGTATTTAATCTCAGGATAGAGTGACATGTCTATTGCTGATTCTACTCTTTTAGAATTCAATGCTTTTGAATTGACTGAACCCAGAGGTGTTGCCAGAAACTATGAGAAATGAGCCAAACTAACGCGTCAATAGTGGAGGACATAGAACGCAAGATCGACATGCTAGAGAAGGATACTCAAAAGTCCGACGAGGACAAGCGCCCAGGATCGCTGCCATGACAGGTCCAATTGTGGATATGATATTTTCTATTTATTCTTCTGTACTTGTTTTATGTATTATCACCAATTGAACCCTCTAATCCTCTCCAAAGCAATGGAAGGGACGAGGAACTAGCCCGCTAAACGCCTCTCATGGCCCTATTATTCCGACAATAGAACTTATTGTAGACGGTAATTCTCTCGGAGGTCGAGATCGGCAGGACGCTGAGATGCACAAATTTGGGTGTCGCGCGGCGACATCCCGACCTGAAAAGTCAGAGATAACCTTGGACGATAAACTAATGGGCAAGGAGAAGAAGACCAAAAACCAGCTGAGGAGAGAGCGGCAGAAGGCCAAGAAGCTGGCTGCGAAGCAGGACAATGAGCGTCCCGAAGAGACGGTGCCGCCGCAGACTAATGGGACCGTCGATACAGTGATGAAGGAGGAGGATGAAGACTATGAAAACTACCGGTATGATGAGAGCCAAACAGCCCAGCAGGTGGACGATATAGCCGAGGCAAAGCCCGATACCCTGTTAGAACAGCCTGAGTTTGCGGATTACAAGCATATATTTGACAAGTTCAACCAAGTCGAAGAGAAAGACGAAGAACCACGATATGCCACTGGGGAAGGAGGCATGTTCTACAGCGACGACGAAGAGATGGAGGAAGCAGAGGTAGCGGAAGAGAACCAATTGAGTAAAAAGAAACTGAGGCAGCTCAACCGCATACCCGTGGCCGAATTGAAGCAGTTGACCCCACACCCAGAACTCGTAGAATGGCACGACTCCAATGCGCCTGATCCAGAGTTCTTGGTCGAACTAAAGTCGCTTCGCGGTGTCGTACAGGTGCCTGATAACTGGCAACTAAAGCGTGACTATTTGTCGTCTAAGAGTGGGTTCAAGAAGCCATTATACCAGCTCCCAGAGTATATTAAAGCAACTGGCATTATGGATATGCGAGATGCACTAAAGGAGGATGAACGATCAATGAGACAAAAGGCGCGTGAACGGGTACAGCCAAAGATGGGGACTCTTGATCTAGACTACGGCAAACTGCGTGATGCATTCTTCAAGTACCAGGAAAAGCCACGGCTCTATGCCTATGGAGAGCTATATTACGAAGGGAAACAGTACGAGAATGACTTTGCCATGTATCGTCCAGGAGAAGAGAGTATGACTCCAGAGCTAAGGGAAGCGGCGGAATGCCG
>JAKTQL010002529.1:70289-105609 GCA_030558815.1 Blastobotrys malaysiensis
TAAAGCAACTGGCATTATGGATATGCGAGATGCACTAAAGGAGGATGAACGATCAATGAGACAAAAGGCGCGTGAACGGGTACAGCCAAAGATGGGGACTCTTGATCTAGACTACGGCAAACTGCGTGATGCATTCTTCAAGTACCAGGAAAAGCCACGGCTCTATGCCTATGGAGAGCTATATTACGAAGGGAAACAGTACGAGAATGACTTTTCCATGTATCGTCCAGGAGAAGAGAGTATGACTCCAGAGCTAAGGGAAGCGCTGGGCGTGCCCAAGGGTTCTCCACCACCGTGGCTGCTCAATATGCAAAAGTATGGACCACCCCCTAGTTATCCGGGGATGAGAATTCGCGGCCTCAATGCACCAAAACCAGAGGATGGAGAATGGGGTTTGCACGCAGGCGGTTGGGGGTATCCACCATTGGACGAGCATGGCAAACCCTTATATGGTGATGTCTATGGCCTGGCTGACTCTGGTAGGAGAAGAGCTGGAGTTCTGGAGATTGCAAAGTGGGGCGAGGTCCAGGACGATGAAGAAGAGGAGGAAGACGAAGATATCTCTGAAGAAGAGGAGGAAGAGGAGGAAGACGAAGAGATGGAGGAAGCACAAGGCGAGGCTGATGGTAGTGGATATGCTGAACAGGTTTCCGTGGAGGCTGCGCCAGAGCACATTGAGCTACGGAAGCGAAGGAATGATGATGAGGAAGAGGATTCGCACAAACGCCATCGACCAAACGACAAGGAACGGCAAGAATTTGAAAAGAATCTGGACAGTTTGATTGAAGGGGCGGTAAAGGAAGAAGCCACCCATCGACGACGGCGAAGATTTGAATAGTTTGTACGCCAAATTATCTACAGAGAGTTGTAGTTGTAATATATTTATCCTAGAAGAGAGTCTTTGTATTCAATTCTCCACTGCCTAGATAGACGAGAATTACATGATTTGAAGGTAGACACTTAATCGCTAAACTTACAATGTATTATGCATTAATAACTAGCTCATTTCTTGGTCTTGCCCTTGGAGGCCATGTATGCAGCCATATCAAAGTTGGTCATCTTCTCCGCGGCTTGGTTAGACCGAGCCTGGCTCTCCTGCAACTGTTTGAGCGCCTCTGGGTCCATATTCTCCGTCATCTTGGGCAGCACAAACACCATGACCAATGTGACTAAACTCATCAACATCATGGGAGACTTGAGCATCGCAAACATGGAAAACTCCTCCCGCTTAATCAAATACTCCGTCCGCTTGGCTCGTAGAGCCACCGGGTGCGCAACCTCGGGACCCAAATCTGCGTCAAAATCGTGTCCAGCAAACACCTGGTGCACCTTGATCCCTTCATCCTCGGTGATATCTACCCGCAACTTCATGTCTGACCATAGGAGCACCGATTCTAAATGCACCGAATAAACCCCGGTGGACAGGTTGGCAAACTGGAACTTGCCATCCTTTTTAAGCACCAGCTTGCGCCGCGAACCGTCCTCCCTATTGTCGAGCACCACAGCAGAGCCGTAGTCCCCAGCCCCCAGCGGCAGCACTGCATTGTCGAGACCTCCTTTAAAAGTGTATGCCGCACATACCCAAGCCAGAGCCGCGCACACTAGTATAAACCGCATTGTGGAATGTCGCCAGTTATCAAACACTCTGGGCAATGTTGGGATGTCGTCGCGAAACGCTTATTCTTCAACCTCACTAGAGCACGACAACAACCCACAAAAATGGCCAAGGTGCCTTCAATCAGCGAGTTAAATGCGATTCACCATGCGATGGCGAACCTCGCTAAGAATTTCCAGCAGCTGCTGGACGAGTCGCAGGGGCTTTTGAATGTTGATCTCGACCGATTCACCTCGGAAGACGACATGCTAGTTGAGAAACTGGTCCATCCCCGGATTATGCTGGCCCAGAAAATAATCAGGGCGTATAAGAATGACGAGTTCCCGCTTGTCGACGAGGTCCTTTCTCCAGGGGACTTCAAAAGCTCCTCTCAGCTCTTCGTTGGGTCGTCCGGGTCGGAAAGCAAGACTAGTTCTTCGGATTCATTGTCTAGGTCTGATTCCACTGTCTCGAGCTCTACCGGCTCCAGTAGTGACGGGAAGCCGGGTAAAAAGAAGTGGCCCCCAGCGCTCCCGAGTATCAGATCAAAACGGCTGTTGAATCAAGCATTGACGCACAAGAGTGTTGTAAACAGACGTCACTATCTCACCAAAGAGGAGAAATTGCACGATCACAATGAGCGGCTTGAGTTTCTTGGAGATGCGGTGCTCAACTTCCACATGTCGCAGCTTGTGTACAACCGATTCCCCAATCTGCCGGAAGGAGATATGACGAGCATTCGGGCCATGTTGGTGTGCAATGATACGCTGTGGGAATGGGCTTCAATGTATGGCCTGGATAAGCGGCTCCAAAAAGAATTTGAGATTGACACAACGGGCGGCAAGAAGTCCAAGCTCATTGCCGACACGATGGAGGCGTATATTGGAGCAGTGTGTCTCGACACGGCAGACGGGCCCCAGATCGCCAAGCAATGGCTGATGGAGCTGGTGGAGCCACTTGTCCAGCGACTCGTCAAGGAGTACAAGTCTGTCGAACCGCTGAACAAGGACGCCAAAAATGAGCTCTACGTAAAAATCGGCAGCATGGACTGCAAGCCAGAGTATATTACTACCGAGGAGGGCGACAACTTGAATCCGTTCACGGTCGAAGTACGAGTCAATGGCAAAGTCTTGGGCGTCGGTACTGGCCCTAATACCAAAGAGGCTGGTCTTCGAGCGGCCATGGAGGCCCTTTCTAAACGGGACGAGATTGAACGATATGCCGAATTGCGGCGGTCCAAAACACGCACTGCGAATCAAACAGGTGGGTTACTGGAAACGCTACCGAAGAAAAAACGTAAATGCTAACCATGATACCCAACAGGTTCTAAAAAAGAGCTCTATACCGGCCCAGGTGCTTGGGATAACCCTTGGCCAGGTACTGAGTGGAGCTAATATCCCCAAAAGTGGGTTTGCTAGTAAGCGTTCTGGCTAATTATTTATATTTATACCCTACGATTACACAATTCATCGCCATATGTGTATTTCGTATTCGCGGGAGCTTGGGTTGAGATGAGCCCCTTTAGGGAACAACGGTTGCTTCATGGTTAATAAAATAGAGTAGAGAGTGAAATGAGAGAATGAATTATATATTACCATAGGTTTATTACATCTGTCGTATGCTACGCTTGGGGTGCTCAAGTACAGACCTCCGATCCCGATATCACTTATCAACTCAAAATGCAATGTCAAGTACGCCTTCGAAGCTGTTTACTTCGCTACTAAGCTCGGAGCAGAATGAACAGCTACGGATCCAGATTAACTATGTCGATAGCTACCAGAGGCGTCCAACACGCCTGGATCGGAGATCATATTCCAACGAGAGAGATACATGGCAGTACCCAGAAGTGCCCATCACTCGTATATTTGGACGCACTGGAGATGGCAGAAGTGCCCTCCTCCATGTACATGGAGTATACCCATATATTTACATAGATTTCCCCGATATTAAGCCGGAACAGAGTGAGTACATGTAAACGATATGGAGTGTGCTAACATAAAATGTAGCTGAGGACTTTATCGCCACTTTATATGTGACCCTCAATCATGCAATTGCGGAAGCACTCAAGCGAAACAAGGCAGATGTTTATATTGCTGATATCCGGCTTTGTAAAGCAGTACCTTTCTATGGTTATTACGTTGGATGGCACAAATACCTTAAAATATATCTGCTAAACCCGCGGCACACTGCCAAAGTGGTGGAATTACTCAGAGGGGGGAAGATTATGAGGACTGTCTATCAGGTCTATGAATCTCATATTCCATATAGTCTGCAATTTTTTGCAGATTTCAACTTGTATGGGTGTGGGTGGCTCAAGCTCTCTGGGATGTACTATCGCCATTCACTACCATCCGACGATGCGCCTAAATTCGGTAGGAAACTAGAATCGTCAGCTTTCCCAAAGACAGGGATCGCTGAAATAGAGGTCGATATCACGGCTGATATGATCACGAACAGACTGGATAATGTAGAACAGGTCACAAATGCCCAGGTGAAGCATTTTGATACCGCCTCACAACTTCCAGAACACGAAAAATGCGTTACGAGTTTAAATGAGTTGTGGATTGAGCTTGCCAGACGACGCCAGGAAAAAGGGTTCCCCGATTACCAGGATCCGGGGGAGACTTTGAGAACTGTAACTACTCGTGAGCTCTGGAACAGAGAGCCAGAGTTTCTTGGTTATCTTAAAGACAAATTCAAACCTGAGCTCGATACAAAAAGTGTCAATTCCGATATTAAAGATGAAGTAGACCCTGGTGTCCCCACTGCATTCGAAACCGTCTTGTCGTTGGCACGACCCGAAATCCACTCGCAACCCGCTTCTACCATTGAGCAACCATTTATACCGCCACAGCTCGGGGTGGAAGATGAGAGCGAAAGCGAACTATCAGATTTAAGCGAGGAGCTAGGGGACTTTAGTTCAGACTTTGAGATACCTGAAGAACTCGACGATGACATTACTGAACTGCTTCCACAGTCCCTTTCAATTCCACATTCCAAGCAATCCCAACCGAAGGATGAGCGTCCAGCCCCAGTTCTTGCTACAAGACAAACTTCTACAGGCTTTTCCTTTTTCACCCAGTCAATTACCAAGGCACAGAAGTTGCAAACAATGGAGTCTTTTTCTGAGCCATCAAGTGATGTTGACAGTTTCCTCGCGTCGCTGAAGCTTGAAAATAGCTCACTCATCCTACGGGCCCGCCCTCCATCGATGAAGTATGTTTGTGATACGATTGCGGAGCATACAACTACCGTTCCTATGACGGAAGTGCGGTATAGCAAAAGTGGCGATGTACCTGCAATTCCATTTGTCCACTCGGGCGATATCTTCAATATCAAAGGTATAAATTTAAAATGGCTCAAAGACTTTCCATTCTCGGCTGATATACCTTATCTGGAGGCCGACGAGCCACCTTCCAAGGCGATCGACCAATTCTCAATCTCGAGAGTAATCCAATACTCTGTTCCTGCGCCAAAGATCACAATGCCTTCTCGGGTAGAGTCTCAGGAGCCCTTGAAAACGCGACAAATTAGCTATCTGACGCGTTCGTCTCTACCGGTGAAGCTGCATAGTAGGAAATCCAGTATTTACATGAATGTCATGGCACTGGAGGTCCATGCTTGCAACAGTCAGCCCGGTAAGCTCCCCAATCCCAAATATGACCCAGTCAATGCAGTGTTTTGGCGCATACTGACCGATGAGTGCCTCGACGATGACCTCGGAGGGATCCTTATTCATGGTGAGGAATCTTTTCTACGCAAAGTCAAACTGGCAAATAAGACTACTTCAATTGCGTACTACGAATCAGAATATGAGATGATCCTCAATTTGATAAGTATGATACGGTACTACGATCCAGATATTCTTGCAGGATTTGAGGTACAGAATGCCTCTTGGGGGTACATTATGGAGCGTGCCGTCGTTGCTTATGGTATTGACCTTTCTGAGGAGCTCTCACGAGTGACAACCAATCATGGTCGTAAAGTTGATGCAAATGACAATAATACTTGGGGACTGCGCCATACTTCCGATTTGGCGGTAGTTGGGCGACATGTCATTAATATCTGGAGAGTGTTACGAGGAGAACTATCGTTATTCAGGTATACGTTACAAAATGTGGCCTTTCGAGCGTTTAAAGAGCGGTTCCCATTGTATACGCCTGACACGTTGACTGAATGGTACCATGGATCGGCGATGGAATTGTCAAGTGTCTTGACCCACTATCTTGATTCGGTGTTTTATGATCTCCGATTTATTGAAAAGTTTGAAATTGTCAGCAAGTATAGTGAGCAGGCGAGGATTATTGGAGTCGACTACATGTCTATTTTTTCCCGTGGCTCTCAATATAAGGTCGAGTCGCTGCTGTGTCGACTGACCAAGCGGGAGAACTTTATGTTGATTTCGCCAAGCAAGAAGCAGGTGGGCGAGCAGAATGCGCTGGAGTATATTCCATTGGTTATGGAGCCTGAGTCAAAGTACTATACCTCGCCGGTGTTGGTGTTGGATTTTCAGTCTCTTTATCCGTCTATTGTCATTGCCTATAACTATTGTTATTCGACCTGTCTGGGGCGTGTAATCCCCTGGCAAGGGAAGAACAAGCTGGGATTTACAGAATACAAGATGCGAGAGGCATTTGAGAGACTTTTTTCCGTTGAGGACTTGAACATTGCGCCGAATGGACTTATTTATACCAAGCAACGAGTTCGAGAGTCGTTACTGGCAAATATGTTAAAGGAGCTCCTGGACACGCGGGTAATGCTAAAGAGCACGATGAAACTAGAACCAGACAATCAGCAGTTCCAAAAGCTCATGAACAGCCGGCAGTTGGCACTCAAGTTGACTGCCAATGTCATTTACGGATATACTTCTGCAACGTATTCGGGGCGAATGCCGTGTGCAGAGATTGCTGATTCCATTGTACTAACGGCACGGGAGACACTAGAACGGGCCATTGATGTCATTGAATCTACTGAAAAATGGGGGGCTCGTGTAGTGTACGGTGACACGGATAGTATTTTTGTGCATCTTCCTGGCAAATCCCGTGGGGAAGCGTTTGACATTGGGGAAGAGATTGCTGAGCGGGTTACGCAGATGAATCCGCAGCCGGTGAAGCTCAAGTTTGAGAAAGTATACCATCCATGTATTTTACAGACCAAGAAGCGGTACGTTGGATATGCTTATGAATCGCGAGACCAAACGGACCCTGTGTTTGATGCCAAGGGAACCGAGACGATCCGTCGTGACGGCACTCCTGCGCAGCAACGAATTGAAGAGGAGTCATTGCGGTTGATATTTGAGACCAATGACTTGTCCAAGGTGAAATCTTATTTTATGGACGAATGGACCAAGATCTTGTCGGGAGATGTATTGTACCAAGAGTTTTGTTTCGCCAAGGAGGTCAAGATGGGCACTTACAAATCATCCATTCTGCCAGGAGGGGCAGCGGTCAGTGCCAAAAAGATGGAGAAAGACGAGCGGGCCATGCCCCAGTATCGCGAGCGAGTGCCCTATGTGGTTATTGCTGGTGCTCCAGGTTCACGATTGGCGGACCGGGTAGCGGACCCGGACTATCTTGTGCAAAACAGCCATGTAGAGCTGGATGGAGTTTACTATATTGAGAAGCACCTTATACCACCTCTTGAGCGGCTGTTTAATTTGATGGGGGCTGATATCGCCTCGTGGTATGCGAACATGCCCAAGCCCGCGAACCGCACTGGACATTCCCGGATGCCGAGGGCTCGCGGCGGGAGTCTGAAGAGCTACTTCAATGCAAGCGAATGTGCTGTGTGTGGTGACAAGTGTAACAGCGACAGCGTCCCGTTATGCGAGAGGTGCTCTGCGGATGTAAGCAACTCTGTTGTCCAGCTCAACGGACGACTTAAGGAGCAAGAAGAGAATTGCATTGCACTGCGGCAGATTTGCCAAAATTGTGCCAAGCGGCCCCCGGGCACGGATTCCAAGTGTATCTCACTTGACTGCCCGGTATACTACACGAGAACCCGAAAGTCACTGATGCTGCAAGAGTTTGCCAGCGATTACCAAAAGATTGTCGACAGTCTGGATTGGTAAACGACAATAACGAAAAAATCGTGTCACGGATATCTCTTTTTTTTTATATATATCTAATCATTACACAAACAATAAACGGTTATAGAGAGGCAGTCTGTTGCGAGGAGGAGACCTGCTGCTCTGCTGGTTTGTTAAAGGCGGCGGAGGACTTGGCCATGGTCGGCGAGGATCGAGCAATGGAATTAGTGAAGTAGAAGTCCTTGATTGGCTTCATGAGCTTAGCGTTGGACGCGGATGCGGTGGAAAGAGTAGCGACCAACTGCTGGATACCCATCTCTGCCACGGTGGTTGGCTCAAGAACGTCGTGCGAGAGAAGGTTTGGAGCAACCTCCTCCAGACGCGATCGCATCTCGTAAACGTCCTCATATGGCAGAGAAACGCCGAGCACCTCACCAACGGCTCGGATGATCTTCCAGTCCTCTCGGGCAACACCTGGTGGCGCAACCGCGGCACGGGTAGTCTGAGCACGGCCCTCAGTGTTGACATAGGTGGCCGACTTTTCAGTGTAGGCAGCGCCGGGGAGAACCACGTCGGCATAGGCGGCACCAACGTCACCGTGGTGGCCCTGGTAAATAACAAATGCATCTTTTGGAATATCGGCGGCGGTGATCTCATCAGCGCCTATCAGGTACACGACCTTGGGGGTCGTGTTGGCCACCTCCTGCGATGGCACGGCGAAGCCGATATCGTAGGCACCGGATCGCGAGGCGGCTCGCTCGAGCACGTTGAGACCGTTCCACTCCTCGGTGAGGAAGTTGGCCTTGTGCTTGGTGGCGAACTCGCCAACCGTCTTGAAGATGGCCTCGGCGTCTGGGTGCTCTCGCACGGCGGAACCAAGAACGATCATGGGCTTCTTGGCGCCGGCGAGCTTGCGGCCAAACTCGCCGCCCAGAGCCTGGGTGAGAGCAGCGTGGTCACCGCCGAGGTGCTCGACCCAGAAGGTCGAGTCGAACTGCTCGCCGACCAGGCCAATCTCCACCTCGTTTCGCATCCAGTGCTTTCGGATTCGCGCGTTGAGAACAGCCGCCTCGTGTCGTGGGTTGGTGCCCACCAGCAAAATGCAGTCGGTCTGCTCCACGCCGACAATAGACGTGTTGAACAGGTAGTTGGATCGCACATCCACGCCGTGGGCGGGTGGCTCAGAGCCTCGTGGCGCATCGGTGGCCAAGTTCTCAGAGCCCAACGCGTTGGCCAGGTCCTTGGCGGCAACCAGGGACTCCACGTCGACCAAGTCACCGGCAATGACCTTGAACTCGTTCTCGGCCGGGTTGAGCCGGGTCACCTCGCCTCGAATCTTGGTCAACACGTCGGCCCAGGTAGCGTTGACAAAGGTCTCGCCGTGTCGCAGCAATGGGGTGGTGAGTCGCTGCGTCTTGAGACCGTCGCAGGCAAATCGCGTCTTGTCATCGATCCACTCCTCGTTAACGTCGTCGTGGAGTCGTGGCAACACTCGCATCACCTCAGTACCCCGCGAATCAACTCGCACGTTGGAGCCCAAAGCGTCCATAACGTCAATGGTCTCAGTCTTCTTGAGCTCCCAAGGTCGCGCCTTGAAAGCATACGGCTTGGAGGTAAGCGCACCAACTGGACACAAATCAATCACGTTACCAGAGAGCTCAGAGTTGAGGTTTCGCTCCAAATAGGTGCCAATCTGCATGTCATTGCCTCGACCAGAGGAACCGAGCTCAGGAGCGCCGGCCACGTCATTGGCAAATCGAATACACCGAGTGCAGTGAATACATCGGTTCATCGAGGTCTTAACCAGGGGGCCAATGTTCTTGTCCTCAGTAGCTCGCTTACCGGCAATCTCATTAAACCGGCCCCGGTCGGATCCGTACCGCATAGACTGCTCCTGGAGGTCACACTCGCCACCCTGGTCGCACACAGGGCAGTCGAGCGGGTGGTTGGCCAGCAGCATCTCGGTAACGCCCTCTCGGGCCTTTTTGACTCGCTCAGTGTCGGTTCGCACCACCATGCCCTGCGCAACTGGGAAGGCGCAAGACGCAACGGGCTTGGGCGCCCGCTCCAGGTCGACCAGGCACATTCGGCAGTTACCCGCGACCGCGAGCTTCTCGTGGTAGCAGTACCGGGGCACCGTAACACCGGCCTTCTCGCAGGCCTGGATCAGCGCGGACCCGGCCTCAATGGACACCTCCTTGCCGTCAATGGTAAGGGTGACCTCGGCCTTTCGAGCCAAAGTCGACGAGAATGGCCGCGCCAGTCGATTGAGCCGGCTCTGCCGGGCTAGGCGTGTCGCTCTCGGTAGCATTATTCTCAATGTATGTTATATACAACCAGCTTTTGGGTCTCCCGATCAAGCTCGTTCCGGTACAGGGGGGATATCAGTCTCTCAAGGGATGTGATTCGCGTGTGTCCCAATCAACCACAGTCTGGTCTCGTCGTCGTTTGAATTCCAGCGGCCTCGAATTGGTCGGGGTTGAAATTTGTGTTTTTTTCCTTTCCCAAATGTGCCCACTGCATTAGGTGCTTCATTCGTTGCCCTCTGATTGGCCGGCAATCCCCCACTGGTCCCATTGGTTAATTACGTTGGGAGGGGCTTGATTATGAAAAATTTCACCCGGGCCGGATTGCGCGCGCGCACAGCGGGCACCGCCGCGGGTATAAAAAGAGGCGGCGCCCCTGGCATTCCCGATTTTTTCTCGTTAATTGTTCATGTCAGACTATTATTGTAGAACAGCTTCTCTTTTTTTTACAGAAATTGTTCTCTACAAGTCTGACTAGAGTAAGTATTAGGCTGCCCTAGCTGGAGCGGTAGACTGGGCAATGCCTGGAATTACTACTAGTTCCTTACCGAGGGTCGTACATTATAGACTGGAAAATCAATTGAGTGTTGTATTTGAGAGGGACTGTTCCCTGCTATGCCTATCAGGGCTGCTACGTAGAGTCTCGCCGGATGGGGTTGGTCCACCCCTTGTCCTGGTGAGGACACTTTACCCAGTGCGCAAACGGATAACTCGGCGCCGTCTTGACAACATGGTCCGGCTTGATAATGCCCATGTCCAATTGCCGCTGGACAAGCTGGTCCAGATACGGTACTAGCCGGTCCTTGATGATTGCAAACTTTTTGTACTGGTGAATCTTCTCCGGCGCCTCGAGAACAATCTTTCTCAATATGGACGGCACCCCTGGCTCGTTCTTCATCTCGTCAATTGTGTAGAAAATGGGGTGGTTGGTGAAAATAATCGCCTGTGACTTGGGCAGCCGCCGTAGCGTCTGTCGCTCTACCCGGATCGTGTACTGCTCGGGGATAACTCGCGGCATCTCCCCGGAACTCTTGATGGTGTACACCTGGCTGAACAATAGATTGTAGTCCCACGTAATGTACCACGTAGCTCGCTCCACCGGGTCGCTGGGCTTGAGCTTGGAGAACCACCGTTCCATTGAGGCCTTGAGCTTCTCGTCATAATACGGCACCCCTTCGTGGATCACATCAAGATACTTGCCCAGCTTCTCCTTGGCGTTGAAATGCGCCCCCGGGAACGGGACCGCTGCGGCGACCAGATAGTGCTTGCCGTCCTCTCGCTGCTTGACGACATAAAAGTCCTCCTTGGCCAGCTTCCCCACATAGTACAATGGATGGCGTTTTAACGGCCGCGTCAGATCAATCTCTTCCTCGGTCACCAAGTTCTCAATGCCATTGGCAGTCCGCTTGAATAGATTAGGATACCGCGCCAGCATGTGGCCCACCACAGTGTCCAGCAGCTCATCGCACGCCTCGTCGCTCTCGGGAAGCCACGCAAAGTGCATGTCGCCATGTTCCTCATACACGCGCTGCTTTTCTTGCAGATACCGCACGTAGTACTTGTCCATATCCAGCCAGTGGTTAATGTCCAGCTTGAATATGCTCATTGTCTGGTGGTACGGCCACCTGAACGGCCGCCACGGCCTGTCATCGTAGTCCTTGACCTTGTCAGGGGTCAGCGAGTACAATGGATCCGGCTGGGGGATCGGTTTACGAGTATTTGGAACCTGGCGTCTTCTAATCAATTGGATTACCCTTGGTAGCACTAGCCGTGGCAAAGCCACCACCAGCAATACTACCAAAACGGCCAACATCATTAATAAACTACACGAAAAAAACAGCTAGGGAATATTACAAAGTACCGGCCCTCTTTTCAAGGATCTGGGCCATTGTGGAGAGATGTCTATCAGCACTGCTTATCGGGTGATGAATGTCGCATACGTTAACCCAAACCGACTATATCTCCCCCGTATAGTAAACTACCGCGATTCTTCCCCCACAGTAATTACTGTAGCTACAGTTAAAGCGCACCGGGCGCCCGGCCTGTCATGGACTATGTATATAATGTAACCGATGCACCCACCGGCTCACCCTTCCCGACGCGACGTAGGTGTGGCGGTGGCCACATGTAAGCATCCGGTCCAGCGTACAACGCCGCGTGCGGCTCGGCCCTGTATCGGCAGAGCCCGTGGTGCGGGGGGCGCGAAACCGGTCCCCCCACTTGGGACTCTGTAGCCGCACGGACCACTAGCGACCTTGAAAAATTCGGCAACCCCCATTGAATCAAATGGATCCCCGGTTGAAAGGCGAATTCCAGCGCCAGTGTACTGGCTGGCTGGTGATCTATAGAGTGGCTAGGGGGATATCGAAGCCACCCGGCGAGGCGGATCGCTGAGGGGCCCGGCCAATGGTAGGCCGGCGTGCCACTGATATTCGCCTCATTTGGGCTGAGTAACACGACAAAGCACGTGATTTGAGCTCATATGCAGGCTCGAGAAAGCCATAGTATAGCGACCAAGGCCTGGGTATGCCAATCACGACGGGGCTATTAGCGATTCGTACAGAAATTTGTCATAGCTGCGGCGGTCTGTATAAATATATTTCAATCAGCAGTTCTTGACCCCGTTCATTGCATAAATTCTGCTAGCCCAAATTTCAAAAATGGCCTCGGTTGAAAGCCCGCAAGGCTTGAGTATGTCGTTTTCTCAGAGACCACTGTATCGCTACTAACTGAATCCAAAGTCGCAAATGTCGCCCAGACGGCTAGCAATGTCGTTTTTAACTTGCAGCCCAGTCTAGCAGTGGGAACTGCCTTCTCAAAGCACCTGGACACTGAGTCTCCAAGCGTAAGTCTCGATTAAATGTCCAAAATTTAACTAACAAAAGCAGGTGCGAACTCTGAGATATGCCAACGATCCGTTCGGATCAATTGTTGAGTACTTTGAGGAGAATGCCTCGGCTACTGCATCGGTCACCACCAACTTGTTGACCCTCTTCCAGGCGCTGCCTCACCTTAGCAAGCTCTCTACTAAGAAGCTTGTGATTCACGTAGATACCACCGCCAAGCCGGCTGGTGATTACCACTTGATTGCGTCGTTGCGACACTCTGGCTTTGTCTTTTTGCAGTCGTTTGATCTCGCCGACGCCCAGTCCACCGCCGTGGCCGCCTACCTTATCGCCGCTAAGCTCGGCAAGCCAGTGGTCCAGTTCTTTGCCGGGGACGCTGAGTACTCTTCGGGTATTGCCCCAATCAGCTCCGCCGAGGTGACCGCTCTTGTGGAGGAGTTCACTCCAGCCGAGCCAGAGGCCTCCGAAGAGACCTCTGAAGAGACCGCTGAGGAGACTCCCAAGATCAGCGACTCTGAGGTTGTTGCGGAGGCCCTTGCCAAGGTCTCTCTCCAGCCATTTGAGTATCGGGGCCCAAAGAACGCGGAGAATGCGATTGTGCTGTTCACGTCGAGCGTGGATGCCATCTCCGAGGCTATCGCCCAGTCTTCCTCCTCTGATGCATATGCCAAGGTTGGTTTGGTGCTGATCCGAGTCTACCGACCATGGTCCACTGCCAACCTGCTCGACGTGTTGCCAAAGTCGGTCACTAGACTCGCCCTGGCCGAGCAGATCTTCCGACAGACCACCAGCTGGAGCCCGCTGGTACAGGACATTGTCATCAACGCCGCCGGCGCCCAGCTGCCACAGCTCGTGTCCTACCGACTCGGCGAGGTCTCCTACAGTAATGTGCGGGCCGCGCTCAAGGCGCTGGTCGTCAACCTGACGAGCGAGTCCCCGGTGCAGAAGCTCTTCATTGGCGCTGAGCCAGAGCACGTGCCCAACGCTGAGCTCGACGCCGCCATTGAGTCGGCCAAGAAGCTCGAGGACGCCTATGTGCGAATCCTGCTCCAGTTGTTCGGCTCCAAGCTCGACATCATTAACGCTACTGATAAGAAGGACACCGGGTTCGAGAACACCCCAGAGTATGGTTTCGGTGCCTACCTGGCCCGACAGGAAAAGATCAAGGCTCTGCAGTCCAAGATCCAGCATGCCCTCAAGGCTAACGACTTTGACATCAACGTCCGAGACACTCTCCAGGACTACCTGTCCCAGTGGGCCCTTGGCACCCAGGACCAGGGCTCCATCAAGGACGAGACCGTGTTCGCCAACACCACTCAGGAGGCGCTCTCGCTCCTGGAGCAGACCGCTGCCAAGTCTGTCACCGCCCAGGAGCTGCTCAAGTACCGAGACGTGTTCGCCGCCAAGTCGAGCTGGCTCATTGGCTCCGACGCCTGGGCCTACGATCTTGGTAACTCTGGTGTCCACCACGTTATCTCCTCCGGCCGAAACGTCAACATGCTGGTCATTGACTCCCAGCCCCACTCTCAGGTGCTCTCCTCCAAGTCGCGAAAGAAGGACATTGGTCTCTACGCCATGAACTTTGGTACCGTCTATGTCGCCTCCGTGGCCGTTTACTCTTCTTACACCCAGTTGCTCCAGGCTTTTGATGAGGCGGAGAAGTTTGATGGCCCATCCATTGTCGTCGCCTACCTGCCATACTACACTGAGAATGACGACGCGCTGACAGTACTCCAGGAAACTAAGAAGGCTGTCGACTCGGGTTACTGGCCGCTGTACAGATACAACCCACTGCTTGAAGAGGATGCGTTTAAACTCGACTCGTTCTCCATCCAGAAGAACTTGAAAGAGTTCTTGGACCGAGAGAACAAGCTCACCATGCTCTCCAAGCGATCTCCAGCGCTCTCTCGATACCTCACTTCCTCCTATGGCAACGATGTCAAGTCTCAGCAAAAATCCAAGGCCAAGGAGGCGTACAGCAAGCTGCTCGAGGGCCTTTCGGGTCCACCATTGACCATTTTGTTCGCCTCGGATGGTGGTACTGCCGAGTCTGTGGCTAAGCGACTCGAGCGACGAGCCAAGGGCCGTGGCCTCAAGGCGGTCGCCATGGCATTTGACGACCTCCCTGTGGAGGAGCTGCCTACTGAGACCAACGTTGTGTTCATCACCTCCACCGCCGGTCAGGGTGAGTTCCCTCAGAACGGTCGAGTCTTGTGGGACGCGATCAAGAACAGCACTGACCTGGACCTGGCCAGCCTCAAGTTCTCCACTTTCGGTCTCGGTGACTCCCTCTACTGGCCACGAAAGGAGGACAAGATCTACTACAACAAGCCCGCCAAGGATGTGCATGCTCGAGTCACCGTCCTTGGTGCTACCGAGCTGGTCCCACTGGGTCTCGGTGACGAGCAGGATGCTGATGGGTACTCAACCGCTTACAACGAGTGGGAGCCACTTTTGTGGACTGCTCTCGGGGTAGATGGTGTTGCCGGTGTTGAGGAGCCACCACCAATCACCAACGAAGACATTAAGATCAACTCGGACTATTTGCGAGGTACTATTGCTGAAGGTCTGCAGGACACTTCCACTGGCGCCATCTCTGCCTCTGACCAGCAGTTGACCAAGTTCCACGGTATCTACATGCAGGATGACCGTGATGTCCGAGACGAGCGAAAGGCCGCCGGTCTCGAGCCAGCTTACTCCTTCATGGTGCGAGTGCGATTGCCGGGTTGCGTTGCTACCCCAGATCAGTGGCTGCGAATCGACGAGCTTTCCGACTCGCGAGGTAACGGTACGTTCAAGATCACCACTCGAGGTACCTTCCAGCTGCACGGTGTCATCAAGGAGGACCTCAAGCCCGCCATTCGAGGCATGAACGCTGCTCTTATTGACACGGTCGCTGCATGCGGTGATGTGGACCGAAACGTTGTCTCTGCGGCTCTGCCCGGCAACAAGAAGATTCACGACGAGGTTGCTGCCGTTGCCAATGACATTAGTGAGCACCTGCTCCCAGAGACTACCTCTTACCACGAGATTTGGCTTGAGGGTGACGACGCTGGTGATGGCGAGGGCTACACTGAAGCGTTTGCCAACCGAACCGCTGGGCCCAAGAAGAAGAAGACTATGGTCTCTGGTAGCACTTTGGTCGACCACGAGCCACTCTACGGTGCCACCTACTTGCCACGAAAGTTCAAGATCAACATTGCTGTCCCACCATACAACGATGTCGATGTTTACGGCCACGACATTGGCCTGATTGCCATTGTTGAGGACAATGAGTTGCTTGGTTTCAACGTGCTGGCTGGTGGTGGTATGGGTACTACCCACAACAACCGAAAGACCTACCCACGAACCGGCAGTCTGTTGGGTTACGTGGCCAAGGACAAGATCACTGATGTTTGTGAGAAGATCATGTTGGTCCAGCGAGACAATGGTGACCGAAAGAACCGAAAGCACGCGCGATTGAAGTACACCATTGACGACATGACCGTTGACAAGTTCCGAGAGGAGACTGAGCTGCGACTCGGCTACAAGTTCGAGCCAGGTCGACCATATGAGTTTGAGTCCAACATTGACACTTATGGCTGGGTCACTGACGAGACTGGTCTGCACCACTTTACCACGTTTGTCGAGAACGGTCGAGTCGAGGACACTCCAGAGCTGCAGTTCCGAACTGGTCTGCGGGAGGTTGCCCACGTTCTTAAGAAGCACAATGGTGAGTTCCGACTCACTGGTAACCAGCATATCCTCGTGTCCAATGTTACCGACGAGGCTCTTCCAGAGGTCAAGGCGCTGCTTGCCAAGTACAAGCTTGATAACCTGTCCTTCTCCGGGCTGCGACTCTCGTCCGCTGCCTGTGTGGCATTCCCAACCTGTGGTCTTGCCATGGCCGAGTCTGAGCGATACCTGCCAGTTCTTATTACCAAGCTTGAGGAGGCCCTTGAGGAGTACGGTCTGCGCCATGACAGCATTGTCATGCGAATGACTGGTTGTCCAAACGGTTGTGCCCGACCATGGTTGGCTGAGGTCGCCCTGGTGGGCAAGGCCTACGGCGCTTACAACCTGATGCTCGGTGGTGGTTACCATGGCCAGCGAATCAACAAGCTGTACAAGAGCTCGCTCAAGGAGGATGAGATTATTGCTGTGCTCAAGCCATTGTTCAAGCGATGGGCGCTTGAGCGTAACGAAGGCGAGCACTTTGGTGATTTCCTGGTCCGATCTGGCGTCATTGCCGAGACCACCGAGGGCAAGAACTTCTGGGAACACGTTCCAGAGGATGCTTAATGAAGTGATGATAGACGTTCTTTATCTGTATAATATAGATGTACTAAAATGGGTTTCTACTATTTAGCCATTCTTCAATTTCCAGTGTATACCCTCCACTGGCTTGAGTAATTTCACATCCAGATAATTGTAACCCACTGTCTACCTAGCCACCCCCGGATGGCCTTTTTGAGCGGTTGTCCGTCTCCTCACCCGGAGCGCCTCCTCAATCTTGTTTGTAGAATACAATCCTCCCTTAGGAATGGACTCATTAACTAAAGCTCAAGCGCCAGTATCCAATGGGTAGTGGACGACTATAATCTACTTAATTAAAGCTAATAGCGTCCAAAATGCGCGGTCCGATCGTGAAAAATTGACCCGACGACAAGTGAAATTTTGACCAGTCAGGGCTAGAGTCGATCAATAAAAATGTCGCAATACATTGGACGAGTAAGTCTACAAAGCCACAAGTTATTCAAATGCTAACCCAATAGACTGGCCTGGCGTACGCGCGAATGTGGCACCACGTCGATGTCGCCAAGGATCCCCGAACCCTTGGTCGGCTGGCCAACAATATTGCATTGGTTCTGATGGGCAAGCACAAGCCAATCTACCATCCCTCTACCGACTGCGGCGACTACGTTGTTGCCACTAACTGTAAGCACATTTATACCACCGGCAACAAGATGGAGACCAAGCTGTACCGACGACACAGCGGCCGGCCGGGTCAGCTCAAGGAGAACACGATGGAGGACCTGCTGAACCGAAAAGGTGGCGGCGAGATTCTCAAGAAGGCTGTCTATGGTATGCTGCCCAAGAACCGGCTGCGCAAGTTCCGAATTGAGCGGCTCAAGACCTTTGAAGGCAGCAAGAACGACTATGCCCAGAACGTGTTTGCTAGTTACGACATGGTGCCAGAGATCAAGGCCGCCCGAGCTGCCAAGAAGGCTAACAAGCAGTGATAAATAGTGGTAGCATATTTAACGACGATTGTAAATAGGAATTATTCGTAACCCGTGTTGGACGTGATGTTTAGGGGTATTGTAATGTCCAGTACTTTTCAAATAGGTCACTTTTTATCCAATCCACGACTCCGAAGCCGCCTAGCTGGGGCTGGGGCTGGTTCGGGGGTGACTTTCTTTGCGGCAGAGGCCTTGGTCCCTCTGGTCGCGGTCTTGCGCGCCGGAGCCTTTTCCTGTGGAGGTTTCGGCAGAGGCCTTGTGACCCTAATGGGCTTGGGGTCTAGTTTGAGAGGAGATGCCCGTCCATTTAGCTTTAAAGGTGATTTGGGGGCTTTTGATCCCGGATCAGTAGTTCTGTGAAAATGTTAGCGTTTGAATCCCCAAATGTGGCCACATACCTTGCAACAGAGAAGAGTGTTTGGCTCCCAAGGGCTTGTCTGTCTAGGTGGTCCTGGCGAATTTCTCTCAGCGTCTTGGACCATAATCTCTTTGGTATACGGTTGACTCTCATCTCGATCTTGTTCTGGAGCGCTTTCGACGCGAGCAAATGCTGAGCGCGGATACGATTTATCCGGCTATCGAGCTCGAGCTTCAGGTTCTCGATCAGCGCCGTCTTTTGCGCAGACGTGACTGATTTTAGTACTACGGGCATCGGTTGGTTATACGCGTCGCGATTTGTTGATGTTTTTGACCCAAATACCGACAATCTGCGGTACTAAGTGACACTATACACGTATACATATAGCGACAAGTGTTGACAAGTCCTAAATCTCTGCTAGTTTAATAGGTTAAAGGAAATGTCCTAAATTCACATTCATAAATACTAGATATATAACTTGATTGATTACCATCTGTTGTTGTCGTTATCGTTATCGTCGAGGCCGGTTCGTCGGACACCCTCGGTGATTCGGTCAGTGTTGTCATTGCCGTAGGAAGAATTGTCATTGCCGTAGGAAGAGTTGTCATTGCCGTAGGAAGAGTTGTCGTTGCCGTAGGAAGAGTTGTCGTTGCCGTAGCCGGAAGACTTGTTGTCATTGTCATAAGACGAGCCGTAGGAAGACTCCTTGTTGTCATCGTCTCGAGAAGAGCCAAAGGAAGAAGAACCGTAAGAGGACTTGTTGTTGTCGTCGTCTCGAGAAGAGCCGTACGAAGACTTGTTGTTGTCATCGCCATAAGACGAGCCGTAGGAAGACTCCTTGTTGTCATCGTCTCGAGAAGAGCCGTACGAAGACTTGTTGTTGTCACCGCCGTAGGAGGAGCCATAAGAAGACTCGTTGTTATCATCGTCTCGAGAAGAGCCATAGGAAGAGGACTGGTTTTCATCGTCTCGAGAAGAGCCATAGGAAGAGGACTGGTTTTCATCGTCTCGAGAAGAGCCGTACGAAGACTTGTTGTTGTCATCATCGTCTCGAGAAGAGCCATAAGAAGACTTGTTGTTGTCATCGCCGTAAGACGAGCCGTAGGAAGACTCCTTGTTGTCATCGTCTCGAGAAGAGCCGTACGAAGACTTGTTGTTGTCACCGCCGTAGGAGGAGCCATAAGAAGACTCGTTGTTATCATCGTCTCGAGAAGAGCCGTACGAAGACTTGTTGTTGTCCTCATCGTCTCGAGAAGAGCCGTACGAAGACTTGTTGTTGTCACCGCCGTAGGAGGAGCCATAAGAAGACTCGTTGTTATCATCGTCTCGAGAAGAGCCATAGGAAGAGGACTGGTTTTCATCGTCGCCATAAGATCGGCCATACGAGGTATTGTCGTCATTGGAGTTCTTGTTATCTCGGTCGTCTGAGTTGAACACCTTGTTAGCCAAATCGCCCAAGCCCATTGTGAATTGTTATTTAAATCTGTGGTTGGAAAAGTCTCTGCAAACCCAATTGAGATGGCAAAAGAACACCCCCAGAGGAGGAATCCTGGTCAATTTATACTTGGGGAGCATCCTTTTGTGCCCCCTGAAACAGGGCAGAATGTCCCCAGAATTCGCAACCACCTCTTCCCTGTCCTGATAGGAAAAAAGCAAGGCAACCGCCTACCAACGTGGAGAACCCATCTGCTTTTGTCCCTCCTGCCAAAGCGACAGATTCAGGCCTGCGCCTCATTTAGGCGGGCTAGGCCTTAGACATGCAAAACTATGCCGACATTAGACGCAATCGTTGGGCGAAAAACGCACAATTTCCTGACCATCAGAATATTCCATGCATCTTGATACACTTTGCATTAATGCCCGCCCCAACATGATCGTCCCTTACTCCGTACAATGCCACGCTCCCCCCAAACATGGCCGGACCCTTTGCCAGCGCCCGGTTTTTGTCCACCCAATTGTCTCCGTAGATCAGGCAACCCCTGGAGGGGAGAGGAGAAGGGGGAGAGCTGTAACAAAACATGACGACATTTCGTACCGGGCTGAAACGAGACAAGTCTCTATCCCCATCACCAACAAATCGACACCATAGGGGGAGGACCCTCACCCCCTCTCCTATCATGCGCGAAATACAATAGTAGGAGCACACATGTATGCAGTGAAAAATAAAAATAAAAAAGACCAGCATTGACATTGCTGCATTGGTCGCCGAATGATTGTTGGTGCAGGACTTACATGTGCCGTAGACCTCTACATCTACCGTACGAATGCCATGTAATATTTTTGACGGGAGTGAACGATGCGGAAAATAGGGCAGGGTCCGGTGCTACCCCCTTGGCTCGTCCCGTCGATTCGTACTCAGCCCGTTTAATATTGCGTCGAATAATCGTCACAATTGGTTAAAATGGTCTTTGATGATCATTGGAGGCGTCTGTCTGACCTTATTGTCCCCCGTATGTACATGAAGGCTGTTCATCGGGGAATCACTACTAGAAAAAGGGGGGTACCTAGCGTACGTCACGAACTCCAAAATGCATCCCTGTGCGTGGTTAACCACGCTGCAGGTTTATTGGCATAGGCCGATTCTGCCATTTGGGCAATCCCCCCGAACCATCGTCGACACGTACCCACGTAGTCAATTGATAGCCGTGGTTTTTTTCCAAACGGCCGGGTATGCGAGGACCCGGATCCGGAGGTGGGCATTTTTATTTTACAAATATTATAATACCAACCCTGATTATAATATATAGTGCGTAATGGGTGGGAAAGTGGCAATTGGCTATTGGCAATTGCTCAATGCCGTTACTTCCGCCGATTATGCGCGCACTTTCATGTACTGCCGCCTAATGGTCTTTTGGCGTGTAATGCATTAATATCCGCCTTGTAGAATGGTATCGAAAAAACGCGGCTCAGAGCCCACGTATGCCAGATTGCATTACCTTTGTGGATTTCCATATTTGCCATATTAATTAATTCTATGCGTCATATAGCGTTCATTCATTTTGCCAGGGTTGCCAATGTAGGTACCCAGAGTCCAAGGGAGTATCGGTCAATTCCGCAAATATGATGGTTATAGTTCCTTTCTCATGAAATCTGCAACCAGCTGAATGTCCTTGCCATTGTTGTCAACGTCGTGGTACCGAGGCTCGGATTTCCAACACTTGTAGCCACGCCTCTCGTACCAGTCGACAGGATAGACTGAAGGGCGCGGGACTCGCTGCCAAAGTTCCTGCCACTCTGGGGCCTCGTCGTAATAATACCGCTTGCACAAGGTGTTAAGCGTGACGTATTTACACTGCGGACTGCCATAAGGGCTGGTCTTTGCCATCTCTTCCAACTGATCCATCACTCTGCGCCCTAATCCGCCGCGGAATTCGGGAAGGATGAAAAAGGTCTGGATCGTGAGCACTGATTTATCCGGGTTGGCCAGCTCGAGGTCTTCCGGGGTGGTATACGAATCTAGCGAGACGTGACCGGCACGAGAATTTCCCACCGTAATCCAGAAGAAGGACTTGAGGCCTGCTTCCTGTTTTTCGTGCCAGTTTGCCAACGCCTTATCCTCATGATCCCATCCACATATCAACCGTTGGCGCCGGAGTTCTGCGTGCTCGGTCGACTCTTTGAGATTGATTGGTACCAAGGTGAACTGGACCGTCATTTCTATCCGGGTTTGTCTCACTATATAGTCTCTACAAGAAATATAATACCAGTGTCTAGTGGGTATTATATATTTTTCCCTGTGTGGCTAAATCGCCAGAGTGCCGTACGTTATATGTAATTACAGACCCAGTACGGCCAAAGCACAATTACAATATGCCCAAACTCCAACGGCCAAAGTACTACTGTAGTAGCAATTCCATACTGAGGGTACAGGCTCGGCCATTTGCCAAGAGATAATAGATCTCAATTCAACGGTTTACCCGGCAGTATTAACCCCCTGCGGCGTCGAACGGCTGTGCAAGCCGCGTTTTCCCGCGCGCGCACGCGGCTGGGAGTTTAACGAACACCAAAAAATCAAAACTCCACGACTTCAATCGAGGCTCCATTGTGGCGACCAAATACAACAAGCCGGTTATCGCTGGAGAATAGAGACGTATTCGATCAATTGCCACACAAGAGTCCAAGATGGTGTTGGAAGCTACGATGATTGTCATTGACAACTCGGAGTATACCCGCAATGGGGACTATACTCCGACCCGGTTCCAGGCGCAGGTGGACGCAGTCCACCTCATCTTCACCGCCAAGACGCAGTCCAACCCAGAGTCGACGGTGGGGCTCATGACAATGGGCGGCCAGGGCCCGCAGGTGCTCGCGACGCTGACAACGGACTTTGGTAGCATCCTCAGCGGGTGTCACGAGACGAGCATCCACGGATCAACCCACCTCGCGACTAGCATACAGATTGCCGGCCTGGCGCTCAAGCACCGACAGAACAAGGCCCAGCGGCAGCGGGTCATTGCATTTGTGGGGAGCCCCATCAAGGAGGATACCAAGGAGTTGGTCAAGCTCGCCAAGAAGATGAAGAAGAACAGCATTGCCGTCGACTTTGTCAACTTTGGAGAGGAGGCGGAGAACACTGAGAAGCTCGAAAAGTTCATTGAGGGGGTCAATTCGAACGACAATTCGCATCTCGTGACGGTGCCCCCGGGACCCCACCTGCTCTCCGACATGCTTGCCTCGTCCGCAATCATCAACGAGGACGGTGGTGAGGGTACTGGAATGGGTGGTGGCGAAGGCGATCTGTACGGCGACATGGGTGTCAATGACCCAGAGCTGGCTCTCGCCCTCAAGCTCTCTCTCGAAGAGGAGAAGGCGCGCCAGGAACGCGAAAAGAAGGAGCGCGAGGCAAAGGAGGCCAGCCAAGACGACAAGAAGGAGGGGGAAGACAAGATGGATACCTCAAACTAGATGCCTGGTGTATTTATAATAAACGTAATGAAATTGAGTCTCTACGGGGAATGGTGCGTGGTTTGGAACGGTGGTTCCCATGGTTGTCGTAAAACAATACATTAAGTTATACCGGTATAATTAGCACTTTTGGTTTATCGTACAGTCACCCCAGATCGGTCCGTGTACATTCGTGGCGCAATGTTCATGGCCATGAGCTCCTGGAACAAGAGCTTGGCAGCGTATGGAATGTGCACCTGGTAAATCTTCGTCTTGTTCTTACACGACCGGCATTCGTACTGCACCTTCTTGAGGTTGGCAATGACGGACATGAGACCACAGATACCGCATACGTGCACTCGGAACGCATCAGACGCCTCCATGAGTCGCTCCTTGAGGAAGGCCGCTGCACCGTGGGCAATCATACAATCACGCTCCATCTCACCGAATCGCAGACCACCGTCTCGCGATCGACCCTCGACCGGCTGTCGGGTCAGAATCTGCACTGGACCTCGCGCTCGCGCGTGGATCTTGTCGTCGACCATATGTCGCAGTCGCTGATAGTACGTGGGGCCAAAGAACACCTGCGCCATGAGCTTCTTGCCCGTGTGACCATTGTACATGACTTCGAAACCTCGCGACTGGTACCCGTGCTCTCGCAACAGCTTGGAAATAGCCTCGACAGTAACGTCCGTGAAGGGCGTGGCATCACCCTCCATACCAGACAACGCAGACACCTTACTCAACAGACACTCAATCAAATGCGCCACAGTCATACGAGAGGGAATGGCGTGTGGGTTAATGATGAGATCTGGCACCACACCTTCCGCAGTGAACGGCATGTCTTCAGTTCGGTAAGTGACACCAATGGTACCCTTCTGACCGTGACGCGATGCAAACTTGTCACCAATCTGTGGCACCTTTGTAGTTCGCATTCGCACCTTGACGAACCGCAAACCTTCCTGGTTAGTCGTGAGGAGCACCTGGTCGACGATACCATTCTCGGTACTTCGCAGTGGCGTCGACGCATCCCGCTTGGTGTGGTACTTGGTTCGCTGGCCCAGCTCTTCAGTGTCTGGCGGGATGGGCGCAGTCTTACCAATGATGATATCCTCACCCGACACTCGCACACCAGGAGCAATGAGACCATCCTCATCAAGCTTGTCATAAGTACCATGCTTGAGCCGCAGCGTGTCGGCTCGGGTGGGGCGCTCAAACTCCTCCACGACCGACATGCCGATTCGCCGCTCCTGGTCCATGTAGGACCGGAAGAAGAGACTTCTAAACAATCCTCTGTCAATAGAGCTCTGGTTCATAATCATGGAATCTTCCTGGTTGTAACCGCTATAACACAGAATAGCCACAATGGCGTTCTGGCCGGCCGGAAGCTCTCGGAACTTGAGGAACTCCATCGACCGCGTGGTGGCGAGTGGCTTTTGTGGATAGTACAAAATGTTGGCCATCGTGTCCATTCGCACGCTGTAATTGGTCAAAAAGACACCCATGGCCTGCTTACCCATAGCAGACTGATACGTGTTTCGTGGCGACTGGTTGTGATCTGGGAATGGAATGATACTGGCACAAATACCCAGAATCATACTGGGGTGAATCTCACAGTGAGTCCACGTGTGGGTGTTGGGGTTGTAAGTAGGCTTGACTCGCTTGGCAGGGTCAATCTCCTCCGACTGCCCAATGCCCTGCATTCGCTGGCGGTTCATTTCAAGGTCCTCCGGAGACATGGCAATCATGACCGTCTCCTCCTCTTCACCATCAATGTACTCGATAATGCCCTGTCGCACCAGGTCGTGCCACGCCGACCGTCGCACGCCACCGGCCTCGACCGTGTCCTCGTCAATCTCCTCCTCCGGGTCCTCGAGCTTGCGCATGAGCTCCTGAACGTGCTCCTTACGCAGCTTGAGCTCACCCTTGGTAGGGCTGTCCTCGTCATTGTCGACAATAAATAGCGGCCGGTAGACTCGGCCGGCGTCCGTGAAGATCCTAAACTCCTTTTCTCGAATGTCACGGATAATGCTCACCTCGGGGCTAATGTCGCCACTTCGCCGCAGGTCCCGGATCGTGTTGACCAAGTGTGCGGGGTCCATGTGGACACCAATCCACACCCCGTTGAGGAAGATACGGGTCGCATTTGGCGACGCGTGTGGCACGTAGTCCTCCAGAGGCTCCATACCCCACTCCTCGAGGAAGTAGTTAATGGGGTCCGAGGGGGACCCCACGGAAATGCACGACATGAGCGACAAGTTCTTAACCAGACCACACGCCTGACCCTCTGGGGTCTCAGCCGGACACACAAGACCCCAGTGGGTGTTGTGGAGCTGTCGTGGTCGCGCCAGCTTACCGTCTCGGCCAATAGGCGTGTTGGTTCGCCGCAAATGCGACAGGGTAGACGAAAAGGTGTATCGATTGAGCACCTGCGACACACCGGCACGCGTCGACATGGCCTTCTTCTGGTCACCCCAGTTACCCGTGGCGAGCGAGTACTTGAGACCATTGGTGATAGTGTTGGACTTGACGGCCAGGGTCAGGTTGAAGTCCTTGTTAGTCTCAACGCACTTTTGCATATACCGGTAAATGTCCTTGGTGAGCTTCTTGAAGAGCATTCTAAACAGGTTGGCGAGCAGTGGACCGGCGAGATCCAGTCGCTTCTTACCAAAGTGATCTCGATCGTCGGGCTCACGTCGGCCCAGCGCTACCAACAGCATTCGGTGCACCATGTACCCCAGGAAGAAGGCCTTTCGCGTCTCGTAGCCCTCCTTTTGTGTAATGTGCGGCAGCAGCTCCTTCTGCAGAATGTCCCGCGCGTACCGGATACGCTTTTCTCGGTTGATACCAATGGCGCTACCTCGTCGGCCAATGTAATCGAGCGCCACCTCCCGGTCCTGCACAAAAAAGCCCTCCTCAATGCACGGCTTGAGCATTTCCAGCATCTGCCAGTCAGTCTGGTCGTAGCAAATGTGCTCAAGAATGTCACCGTCGGGGACAACGCCAAGCGCTCGGAACACCAACACAATCGGAATGTCCGCCTTCACGTACGGCAACGCGGCCTTGATGGTCTTCTCACCCTTGCCGAACCGCTTGATCTGCATCGAGGAAATGAGCCGCGAGCCCTTCTCCACCGCGCTACGAATCTCCGCCACGTGGGTCACCGGAGACGGTGCCGCCTTGGTGAATACCTGGACAATGTTGGCCGCACTTCGCTCCTGGGCAATCAAAACCTTCTCCGAACCATTAATGACAAAGTAGCCACCCTGGTCGTATGGACACTCGTCCAAATCGTAAAACTCGTGCTCCTTCATGGTACGCAGCATGCAAAACTTGGATCGCAGCATCATGGGCACCTTACCAATGTACACCTTTTCAATGGGCTCCGCGGGCTCGCTCGGATCCGGCTTGAACTCCGTCTCGGCGCCCTCCGCCGTCTCAGAGTCCCGCGAGTAGAGCACTCGCTTACGCATGTCGATATACAACGGGGACGAATAGGTCAGGTTACGCAGCCGCGCCTCCTGCGGCAACATCGGGTGCGTACTACCGTCCGCTTCGGTCATCGTCGGCCGCGACACATAAATCTTGCCAAAGTTGATCTCGTACCGCTTGGACAGATCATCGTCCGGGGTGGCGTGCTGCGCTGGCTGGTCCAGCAACAGCTGCGAGTCCTCGTTGATGAGCTGCTGGATCGTCGTTTCAATAAACTCATCGTACGAGTCGAGCTGCTGCGACACGAGACCCTTCTCCTGGAAGAAGGTCGAGATGACGGTCCAGCAGTCCTCCGAGGTGATCTCCCCGCTGTCTTCGTACCCGTATGGGTCGGTAAACTCTGTAGCAACGCGTTAGTCCCTCCCTCGCCTCGCGGATCCACTTACCTTGCTCCGACATCGCCTCTTCGCTGCTCTGCTAGTAGACAATTAACAAAAACACTACTGGCTTGTATGCGTCTTGTTAGATTGCTCTCCGATCACCGTAAGAGAAGCACGTATAACAGATGCTGAGTGTTTGTCGCCCCTGCCCCAGTGCTGAAAAGACGCTAGTGGTGTCGATTCGTCGCCCCAACCCCGGTTGGGAAGTTTTTCCAGACTGAGTTCTATGGCGTTCTGTGGAATACGCATGTCATTTGGTTGGTTAATTCAGCGATATTTGGTTAATTCGCCGTAGTTCACCATTGGCAATTGATCTGTAATCCAGCACTGTCCGGTGTTGTATTTTGCATGTAGCTTGATTAGTAGCTGAATTTCCAGGCTCAATTAGGGAATTCGGCAGGTTTCTGAATAGCAATGTTGATACCTTGAATCGAGTGGGAGTCCTAGGATAGTTTGACTTGCTACAGGAGGTCTGGGTGCGATTGCTCGCGCGGTATATTCGAGGGCCAGCCCTCGAGCTCCCGTAGCGGGGGCTCTGCCCCCAGACCCCCGTTCAATTGGGGTTCTAGGGGCGGAGCCCCTGCCCACAGGGGGTCTGGGGGACTGGTCCCCCAGTACACTCGAGCACCCGTAGTTTATCCGCAAACTCATTAATTGACCCTGGCAAACATGACGATTTTAAGGTCTTGTGGGTAACTCAATTATGGGAACTCAATTATGCGTAGATAAGTACATTCACAATCTAAACACCCCGAGTCAACACATTGAGGTTCAACGCACATTAGGATGGGAAAACAGGTAGCTGGAGCGGACCCCGAGGTAGATAGCCAAATACAAACCAGGAGGAGCTAATAATATAGGAGGGGGCCAATTCGTCAAAAACTCCAAGGTCCGCATTGAGGAGCGCGATAGACTCGATAAAAGAACAGACGCGGCGAAGGCACCCCATGAAAGATGGTCCGATCAAACGGCTATCAGTTAAAGTCAAAAGGCTCCCGTCTAAGATGCACCTCCCTGCGATGCGGAACCTGCAGCAAACCTGGCCCCATTTTGTCGAAGACTATGCCAAGGTAATCCATACAGTGTCTAGTCCAAACTTTTGCTAACTGGTAGTGTGTTCGCAACTTGAGTGAAGTGGAACGGCCACCCTGTTTCCACGGATATGGGTTCATGGCTCCCCCGGATGCAGTAAACGAATCAAGACGTGCAGCAGTATGTGGCACTAATTGCCCGGTTTCGCGCTAATTGAGGTAGGCGACCAAAACGTACATGAACAAACGCAAATGGCGGGACGCTGAGTTTTTCGAGGCACTGCTAAACCCCCTGCTGGCTGAATTCAGCGTCGAAGGGTACTCACTTTCGCTAATTTCGCGCACATCTCAGGTCATCAAATACGAAAAGGGACTGGATATTGCGTTTATCTCTCGGAATGTTTCAATTGACGGCCACGCCGTCCTGTCGACAGGGCTGTTTCTCCTCCTGGATGCTTCGACAGATTGGCGCCTTCTCTACAATCCAATGGTCCACGGGCCTCCTTTCATCAAGTTTTACGCAGGAGTGGCACTCCGGACCAGGGCTGGTATTCCCATTGGGGTCTTGGCCCTGTTCAGCCCCTACCCGCGGAATAAGGTTCAAACATCATTGAGATCGCGTCTCGAAGCGATCTGTACCCGCATAATTGAGTTTCTAGATGTGCCACCCTCCATTCTCTCCGCGCGGATCGAGTCTCCAGAGGAATCGGCCCCGCTAGACCGGAGGGATCTGATCGCTACCACTGGTCCTGGTACGGCAGTCGGGACAGATACCAACATTACACAGCTGCTATCACATGACTATACGGTGTATTATGACATGAAGTCGCTGCGCCGGCTGAGGAATGACCACACGGTGACACAATGGTACCGCATCTCGCGGGAGCTTAATGGGTGTATCAGTTCCCGTGGGGCCGTTGAGAAGGCCTCGCTAATTTTAAAGGAAGCACTCGGGTTTTCGCTCGTTTATGCAGTTGAGGTCCGCGTGTCAATTAGCTACGCAGTATCCTCGGCAAAGTTCCCATATTCCAGTGGCACATTGTGCCATGAGATTGTCCACTTGGACGAGCTATTGAGCCAGCAAACATCAAAGGATGTCCGGGTGCGGCTTCTGGGAGGGTACGGATTGACGAAGGAGGACAATGACGAATCGATGGACTCTGAGGTTCATCGCTACGCGCTGGATTCGCAATACGGAATTGAATACAGCGCCCCAAGGTAAAAGCCCTTGTATTTACAGAGTGTGAAGAGCTAACAGCAGTAGTGAAAAGATGTCGTTCCGGTCGGGCTTGCTCATGCCATTTAAGCAATCCGACCCAGTGGTAGTCTATAACGACCAGTTTGTTGAGGAGGAGAAAAGTGGAGACCCCGGGCGACTCAACGATACGGGACCGTTTGCACCCACGGCTGCTACATTGAATTTGCAGGAATTGATCCGTAACAAGTGCACAAAGTCGCGGCTTGATGTGATAAAAGATGACGAGGAGCGCCCGACTAGCAAGAAGATGGTAACAGTGCGGAAGCGCTATGGAGGCTACGTCATGGCCGGGTTTAGTATGCAGACCCAATCCTACTCCCCTGGGGATGTGGAGTACATGAAGCTCTGTGTCAAAGCTCTAGAGTCCATATTTCAATAGGCATCTACAATAAATGATCTATTCATTTGCGACCCGGTGACTTGTATAGCATAGTAATCAATTATAGTCCTATAAGCCGGTGACTTCTGGAGCGCCCCTGATCTACAACAATCTAAGACATTGATTTGAAACCCAAGATAGACTACTGTATACAACTCATCAAGGCATGTACAACTCATAAACATTAAACAAAATTAAAGACTTTCACATGTGCTACAAAATCAAAGAAGAGAAAGAATATGCGTGGGAGGTAAGAGGGGAATTTTAAATGAGAGACAGCAGGGCGGCGCCAAGGAAGAAGAGGGAGCCCGAGACGGTGTACAAGGAGGCACCATTGTCAGAGGCAGTAGCCGCCGCAGCAGAGCCAGAGCCAGAGCCAGTCTTGTCAGAGGAAGAGGAGGAGGAAGAGCTGTCACCACCATTATCTCCACCCTGAGAGAAGCCGCCGTCAGAAGTCTCCTTGGCGTTGGAAGAAGCAGTGGACTTGTCCTTGGAGCCGGAGGAAGAAACCTGGGAAGCGTCTGGGATGGACTTGGTAGAGGTCTTCTTAGCCTTGGAAGAAACCTCAGAGGCACCTGGGATAGACTTGGTCTTGGTCTTGGAAGAAGAGACCTGGGAAACATCCTGTGGCGGCTTGTTGTCAATGCCAGAGGAACCAGAGTCCTCCAAAACAGTAGACGAGTCTACAAGGGCGATATCGGCCTCGAGACCAGTAGCGTCAGTGTACTTGTAAGCGCTGGTACCGTTGCTCTTAGCCTCAGAAGGAGCATCGTAGCAAGTGATCTCAACCTCCTTGATGGCAGCATAATAGTAACCATGGTCCTTAATGTCTTCAGAGTCCCAGTCAATCTCACCGCCGGCCCACTCAATGGTGCCCTCGCCCTGCGAAGAATCGCCACCGGGCCAGATACCGAGCTGCAGTCGGGCAGGGGTCTGTGGGAAGTCGTAGGTAGAAGTGGTATCATTGTAAGTGTCGTCCTTCTTGAGGGTTCGCACCACGTTGCCGTCAATGATCCAGTCAATCTTGTCCTGCGTCCAGTCCACCTCGTAGGTGATGTAGTTCTCGTACGTGTTCTTGGTCTCCGCCTTGACCTGCTTGGAGTTCTGGTAGTCAGCAATGCCCTGGAAGTAGTAGTTGGTCTGCGCGTGGGTCAGATCACTGCCAATAAACTCATAATCCACCTCGTCCTTAACGTTGGAGAGCATGATAAAGTCGGTAACGACACCCTGGAGGTGCGACGTCTTCATGGTCGCCTTGAGGTTGCCGTACCACACATAGTGCGTAGTCGAGAGCACGGTACCGGTAGAGTCCTTGGGCATGGTGATGAGCACCGCGTCGTCGGAATCATACGACAAGATGTTACCGGTGTAGACCCACGGGGTCTCCGAGGCATCCCCCAGGAATTTTTCAATCTTGCCAATCTTCTTCACCGTGTCGCTGTCAAAAGTCGTCTTACCGGCCTGGCACGCAGGCATTGGCATGCACGCGTCCAGAGTATACGAATATCGCGGGTCGCAACCGCCGAGACAGTGCCGGCCAGTACCGCACTCGCCATACTCGTCACAGCATGGAGAGCCCTTGGGGCACTTGCTACCGGGGCCGCACTTGGTCGCAGCGGACACCACCGAGGTCGCGGCGAGAGCCACCGCTAGAGATTTCCACGAAACCATGATTATTCTACGGGTTTACAATTAGGGTATAGATACAAAGAGTACCGGATGGACTAAAAATGCAATTTAACGAGCGATAAGAATCGAACTTGACCAAAACGAAAGAATAGGGCACAATATCACGTTGCAGTCAGGAGTCTGCAAAACCCCGGGAACCCACCACGGTTATATACCTGCCTGGCCCACGTACGCAGCCCCCTGGCCGCCAGATGCACCGCGCAATACCGCAGACACGCTCTCCGGCCCCCTTAAACTGCCCTCCCCTCAAAACGGCTCGCGGGTTATGCTGTAGCCATGGTTGCTTTTGCTGCAGGTGTCTCATTCCCCTGCTATTTTTGGTCGTGGTACGGTAGTTCGCCTGCTCAGATCTTAGACAGGGTATCTTCCATCCAGCCATGAAAATTTTTCAATCTAGGTTGGTGTTTTTGGCGATGGGTGTCCATTAAGAGTGGCATTTCGCCAGCCTCTCGTTGAGAGGCAGTTGTAGAGGGGCTCGCACCACTTGTGACACTGCTGGAGGGGGTTTGCTTCTTTTTCCTTTGTATGTGAGGTGTGTTATGGGTTGGCGTGCAGTACTGCTCCAGGCGCTCGCGCCCGCGAGCCCAGCATCGGCCTACCAGCATACCCAATGGCCCGCGTCTTGCCGGGGTGCGTGAAACACGCAGCACTAGCTTCCGCGGTGTCCCTGGAATCTCCAAGCGCGATTCGCCTACAGGCAATACAACGTACAGTGGGTGGTAAACAATATTCCATCACCGCGGGAATATGGCCTGTGGTATGTATCGTGTCGCTTGGGCGATGACGATGGAACGCACAGCGATCACATTGCGGATGGAATGAAGAGTTTCTATATGCAGTTATACCTAGCGGCGGTCGGTAAACAACTTCAAACAGCCAAGAAAGGCATTCAAATACAGAGTCGGCCTTGTGTATATGCCGCAGTATGCACCGCCGTGTCACTTCTGATAAAATTGCCGCACGACGTGCGGCGGCTGCAACCCGGCCCGAGCACCGCTTCCTACGTACATACACAGCTCCCAGGGTAGCCGAGACACGAACCTACGTGCTGTAGTGGAATACCAATCCGTGTCTGCAATTAATGCACCGCCTCACGTGTTGTAACAGACCACAGCACTGGATACGCCAAGGGTACACCCCCATGGAAAGCAGCCAATGATTGCATACGGTACATCCGTGCATCCACGGAGAAATATTGGCCCCTCCTGCACAGTGACGAGATCCAGGCGACAGGGAAATATGACTTGCCGCCTATGTAAGGGGAAAACGCCAAGACTTTTGGCCGTTAATGAACGCATCCCATCGGCCCATATTAACATCATTTACCTCACGACAATTTTACGTGATGGGTGCCAACATGGCCGGTACAGTAGGTGCTGGGGGGGAGTGGTGGTTTTATTTTTAACACCCGGGGGCCGTGCTCTGCATGGATAATCCCCAATTTGGGCCTCTCCACCTGGATCGATTTTTTATGGAATCGACCAATTATATAACGGATAGGTGGGGGAGGCTTAGCTGTCATCTTTGTAGCCCACATACAGTATGCAACGACTGGGAATTTGGGGAGAGGCTGCAGACGTCCGAAGCAAGTTTAATTGACTACACTGTAATCGGAACCCAGGACTGCATGGTTCGCCTGCAGGCCATGATTGATTCGTGGGATAAACATCGCGGCCCTAATTCACATCTCGTAACGGTTTAGGGCTCATTGCCGCAAGATATTATATCTAGAATGATCTGGTGAATAGATACAGCGCCCAGAGGCAGCCCTGACCCTGAATATGGTGAGAAGGCAGCGAAAACAGTAGGGTAACATAGTGTGACGCGTATTCATCCCGTGGTTCAATACCCTAGTACTAAATTTAGTCTGGATATCAAATCCCATGCTAAAATCGTCAACGATGTGCGGCTACGCGGCTTGGTTGTCAGACGTCTTCGTCATGACCGATTCAGACTCGCGCTTTGCCGTGCGTAAGGGCGGGATACTGCAGCGATCTAGGCCTGGTGATATATTTGGAACCGACGCAGGTTACTCTAGATACCGTTACGACTTGCCGACGGGGTTACATTGTACGCCGTTGGCGTATACATGTTATCTATATATATGCTGCTGGTAATACATAATCGTCCATTGATCGAATAATAGATTCGCAGTATCGCGTTCTTTGCTCAATGTAGTACAATCAGGGGTTACGTAGATCGTTCCGTATTACCGGTAACCCGGGGTCAAATTTTCAATCGGCATTCAACTTGGTAAGCATGCCCCTGAAACTTCCATCCCTGGATTGGCTTTTGGGTATTCCTTGTTGTCATCGGTTCAGTTTTTCTCTGGGTACTGATCTCCTGCTTTGGAGAATCTAATCACTCGTCAAAAATTGATGTGGGTAGTTTAGACACGCATACAGGTAATTGATAAACCAATTATGGGTACCCTAATTTAGCGAGGTAGATGGGAAGCCCTTGAAATGAAAGCAATCCACATAAAAGCAATAAGTGGACCAATGACAAAGGTCTGCAGAAACGCGTTGTCATCATACGCTAGGCAGATTTGGTGTACCGAATCCATTAGCTTTATCGCATGAAGCCTCGATGAGTATTTGAATCGCCATAATGGACTACCTAGTAAAGCTCATAAAATACACCCCTCTTAATCTCAATATGCAGTTACAGTAGTGTAGTGCAATTGATACTGCAAATGATTTGAAAAGTCGTAATGTTGGACCGACTATATAATGGTGATTATATGGTATCTATAAGGTCGGAAAACAGATGCGTATCGGAAGCGCTTTAGGTAAGCCACTGGTCTATAATTTAAGGGACCTTTAGCATGCTTGGGTTCTATGCAGAAATAGCCTCCCCATTAACTGCGGTCGTCTAGTTCATCGGCACTCCTTGGTTTCAAGAGATCAAACTGAGGTTCGGGGGGCTGTCAGCAGGTAGGAATCGTTCATCGAACATACTGAATATATGGTCGTAGTTTCCTTAATGACATTGTCACACACGTCCATGGTCGGTTCTTAATATTGAATCGTCGGAAGTAAGCCCCAATGTAATAGAATGTGACATAATTTGGGCTTATACAGCCAGGAATTTGCTGTTCGTCTCCCTGATCATGATTTATATCAGTGTTACGGCTTTTTTTATGGTGGGAGGCCATCGGTACTTGGACCGTGCGGTTCATTGGACCACAGTGGGTTTGCTAGGTCACAGCAAAGGAGTATTCCCTTGATCTCGCTGTAGTGTGTGCCCCCGTCATGCTACAGGTTTGATTTGATTGATTTATTCCGATTATAGTCTCTGCATACTTGCTATAGGAAGACTGTGTCGAACTTTGGGCTTCTATAGCCAGTCGGGTTTACTGTTTGTTGGTCCGGCCGCTCATGATTCATTAACCAGTGTTACGACTTCTTTGGTGGCGGGCCATTGGTACATGGATCGTGTGGGGACATCGACCTCGTACCACTCGTCACGTATAATGTCGTTGCAAAGCATGGGCAAAGGTCTTCGCTGCCGACGATAGGGGTAAGCACTACCGCGAGATCAATGGGAATGTTCCCTACTTGCGGCCTAGCAAAAACCCACTGTGGCCTACAATGAAGTCCGCTCCCCGGCATATCCTCAGCAAGATTGTGCAATTGCGCATGGGCAAAGGGTGCTTTGGGGCTTACTTTCGACGATTCAATATTAAGGACCGACCCTGGACGTGTCAATGCGACAATGCTACGATCGAGACGATCGATCATATCCTCACCCAGTGTGAGCGATGGGAGCAATCCCGCCATCTGCTGCTTGCAGCCTCCCCGGATCTCAGTTTGAGCCAACCCTTGAATACCAAGGTCGGCCTCAAAGCGGT